>WYDI02040742.1:0-10961 GCA_009867235.2 Psittacus erithacus
CCTCTGGACTTGTTCCAACAGTTCCATGTCCTTTTTATGTTGAGGACACCAGAACTGTACACAGTACTCCAAGTGAGCTCTCACGAGAGCGGAGTAGAGGGGCAGGATCGCCTCATTCAGTCTGCTGGTCACGCTGCTTTTGATGCAGCCCAGGTTGAATACACCCTATAGAGGTCCAAAATTAAGAACTGGTGCATTCTATCGTGGATGGCAAAGATACTGTATTTTCATCTTCTTCACTGGGGCCAGAGAAGGCAGACAGAAGGGCTAGCTGGGCCTGAGCTACAAGTTTCAGTGCTGTAGCTCAGCGGCCAGCTGAAGCATTAGCTTAAGTTCTGACTATTAAACAATGTTACCTATAGTTTCATTTCAGGACTACAGTGAGTAAAACCAGAATATAATTCTCAGTCAACTTTCAAAGACAGTGTAACATAGAATATTAGTGAGACAAATATTGAACACAGTCAGAAAATGCCATAAATAGTAGCATTATTGAAAGTTACATAGTTCTAAAAGCAACTGGTAAATCCAGCAATATTTCTTGTACATGACATTTTAAAGATTGTATGCATTGCTCCTTCTTTTCTAGCCCATGACTAAAACTGTCTGCTAACTCTAAAATCTGAATTAGCTTTCTTTTGGAGATGAGCTAAAGCTTTAAGGCAGCAAATAGGTAGGTATTTCTGGTTTTGATGCTTAAAATCCTGCAGAGACAGGATTTTGCTCTCAGTATTCCCTCTTAATAGCTTGTTCCTTGCTAAAGCATCACTGCAGAAATAAACCACCTGCTAGCAAAAGAAACAGTGGGTAACATACAAGGTTTCCATTTGGTTCTAGCTTTTAACTTGAATTTGTCTTATTTTAAGTAAATCAATCATAATATCTCCTCTTTGAAACCTTTGTGCTTCATAATGCCTGTTCCAATTTTGGTTCTTACCCATACTTTGGCTATACTAGCCTCATAAAATGTCTAATTATTTCTGTACTCTGATACCTATCTTCTCTACTGCTGTGAAATGTACAGTGTTGAATTTTTTTTGTCATCAGTTCCTAAGAAATGAGAAGTTTTGATTTTGGAGTTATCAAAGAGAAAACCACATACACAACCTTTAAGGTATTAAATACTTATTTGCTGCCTGTCATTTGGATGCATAGTAAAAGTCCATTATAACTTGCCTTTCTAAATTTTCACATGGAGATAGTCTTATTTCAAGACTATTTCAGATAGCCTTAATCCTTTTTCCAAGGAATGAGGGAGGAAAGCATTATCCCATCCTCCCTGCATACCTGCCTGAAAGCCAAGGACGCAGCAACCTCAATAGCATTATACTGACAGCTCATTCAAAGATGTCAACAAAGGATTATTATTTTTTTAAAAAAAAGCTCTAATTTAAAAATGTTAATGGAAAGTTTTGAAAAGAGAAAATAGCCTTCCCTCGTCCTTTCACTCTTGTACTTAGAGTTTCTCTCTGACTTACTTGAAAACCAATGAAGAGACGAGGTAAAGTAGGAAGCCGGAACTCTGCATCCAAGTGTCAGAGCAATTTGCTGCAGCACTACACTTGTAAGATTCAACTGTTTGTAATAAGTATGAATCACAGAAGCAATTTGCGGCATGAACCTGAGCTCAGACTGTGTAGTCTGCACCTCTACAAGAGGCTCCTGGGAGAGCAGTAGGAAAAGTTCAACTCTGCCTGTTTTCATGAGTAAACAGCCTTGAGGTGATGCAGGTTGCAGCAACCTGAACAAAGTCAACTGTGACCTAGTGCCAGCTTTGTTAATGCAGTTCTTATTTCACAGAAATGTCTTGCTATACATTTAAATTTAAACCATTCTGCTATGCAGCACCTTTTTATAATCCATTTGCCTGATGGAACTGCAATATTGTTACGAAATAGCCTGATGAAGATATATAGGAAATGACAATTGTTAAGGTTTTTCCAAAATTAAACCAAAGAATATGAGATAGGCATTACCTCCAAAGGTTTGTTTCCACCAAAATATCCAAAAAGGTCATGAACATTTATGTAAATACAAACTACACACACTGTATTGAGGATAAAGGCAGCTGTCGCTTCAAGGAGGATGCTTCCAAGAGCTGTGTTCAGTTACCTGCATTCTAGTGCTGATTTAATTACAAAGTTCTCCTTGTGATTACTTATCTCTGACATGAAGTAACTTAAATGACCTCAACTTCCAAACATATTCAAATATTTGCTAACAATCTGTAAGTTCTGCTTCCTAAGCCTGAACTGTTGAAAGGGTTCCTACTCCAAGTTACCTGACCCACCCTTTCTGCAAGGGGGTCAGGACTTTGGTTTTGCTGCTCACACAGCAGCTGCTGAATGCACACAGTTCACCTTCATTATGCTAGGCTTGGTACTGCAGTGTTTGCACATAAGCTGATTTCCAACAGGGATGCAAATGACTGCACATAGTGCTCCAGCTCAACTGCAGCTTTTATTTGGGAGCTGCCACATCACATGTTTCCTTTTACTTTCTGAGTATCACTGGCACTTTTGGCCCCTACACGGCTGGCAATGTAGATTAAAGTCATAGTGGGTCTTCTGTTTAGGTAGTCAACCTGCAGGCTGAACTGCTCTATCACATACTTCTTCATGTTCCCCGGATGACAGACACAGCCCTTCTAAAACAGCCTCTGCAGTTAACTGTGAAAATACCATACACAGATCATCTCGGTGTAGGGAATCTTCTGTGAACTGTAAAATATGGTCTCATACATTGAAGTAATACAGAGATAAATAACGCACATTTTAACAACTTTGCAGTCTGGCTACTCCTGCCTCCCTGTGTGCCAGTCACTCGAATTAATACCCAGTGAAAACAGACATGTAAGGATTATGCTTCAGTTTGTGACTGAGCAGGCTGCCACAGGCATCAAGCGGGCTGGAAGCTTCTCACGTAGCAATTAAATCCTTGAGCAGTGGAGGGAAGATCAATCCTTTACAATTTACTGCTTATCTTTAGATATGGAGTTACACTGTAAACACAAATGTTCACAGAAACTTAGAGCAACCTTAAGTCAGTTGTCCATGAAAAAGAACACTTGTTGCTAGACTTAGCTCCTACAGTAATCCAGTTTTTAGTGTTTTGGCCTTTCTTGTGTTTCCTTGTACTTCCGCAGGTTTTCACTTATAATACCAGACTCACTATACAAATAGCAGAATGAAGGTTCCATCTTCCATTTCTCTTAGGACGCTGTTGGAAAGGCTTTCATTCTACATGTCTTCTTTTAGCTGATGTATTTTTCAAAGCCTTATCTCTCCAGCATACATAGCGGAGATCTGCTAACCATTATGCTAATAGAATTTCAGTGTTGCTTATACTGCTTCAAAATGAATATTGCAAAAAGAAAGCTTCTATTTTTCAGCTACCAAACCGCTCAGGACCAGTCCTGGAAGCTGTTGAGAATCCCTCATTGAAAGTGACACTGAGAATTTTGCAGGACAAAGTCCACCAGAAACTTCAACAACCCGTAATACTCAGTGGGGAAAAAAGTAAACTTTGGCTTGTTGCTGTACATTATATATACATCTATATATCTTAGTCTTAGTTAACCTTAGTCCTCCAAATCATGAAAGTGAGAATAAAAATACAGGCACAAATAAGGCTACAGGATCAGCAAACTAGCCCATCTCTAACATAATTATGTTGTTTTGTTTTGTTGGGTTTTTTTTCCAAACGGTAGCTCTCCTTTGTAGCTGTCCTGCAGGCTCTGAATATCACATCTTTCTTATTTTGATGTTTTGTTCCTACTCACTCTGTAAAAAAACAGGGCTATATTCCATGCTGAAAAGTTGTTCTAAGTAGCCCTATTGCGTAAATCAACCAGTGACTCCATTAGTTACTGCATTCAACAAGGTACAGGTCAGTACAGAATCTATCCTGATATTTGTCACTGAAATAACTTGCCTAATTTCATTCTGAGTATGCAAAGCTGAAGCAAATAAGGCTAATCATCTTGGCATGGTAAGGCATCTGGCAGAGAAGTGGGAGCAGTGGCTGCACTAGTTCCATTTTTTCCTAGAAGTGAGTGAGAACAACCAACTGCAAAGGAAAACACCCCCCTCTGTGCACACAGAGACACACTGCTGTATGTGAAGTACCCACAGCCATTAAAGGAGCAACACTCTTGCAGAAACTGAACGAGGGCTCAACAGGAGTGTGGGTTTACAAAGTAAGAGATGCATCTTGTTAGCAGCAGACAAACTTCTCCAAAGTGATACGCAAAACACTGCTTGACCAGCCAAACCTTTCCTGCTGCTGCACACCTACCTCTTCCAATCACAATGCCAGTGAAAACTCAGGTTGGGCAATTTCCACTAGGCAAGGGAAACAGCTTCAGCCTTGTGATCCACTCAGGAACCTCTCTGGGGGAAGGCACATATTATTTACAGGGAATTGCCAGAGAGGTCAGTTTACAGAGCAGTTATTTTACACATCAAAGAGAAAAGAAGGGAAATGTGCCAGCAATCAGCAAACTGATTCATACCACTGAGTTATGTGGTATTCTAATAAGTGGGTCAAAGAACAATTGTGAGAATAGGTCCTCAGCTGACTGCAATGGTTATCTGAACATAATTTAAAAAAACCCCACAAAATTAAACAAACCAAAACAACAACAAAACAACAATAAATAAATTAAAGTTTCCCAAAACAAGAGTATAAGCCAAGCAAGTTGAAATACGATCTAATTCAAAATTCAGGAGAAGAGAAATTCAAAGAAAAGTAAGAAACCTTGATTGTTAGAATACACAGAAGGGCAGACCTAGCACAATGAGATAATATCATATACCAGCAAGAACGTATCAAATATGAAAAAAAAATTATTTATTTTTGGAAAAGGAAGTCAGTTAATAATAAGTCACAATGAAACACAGCAAGAGAAGAAAGCTGTGATGCTAATGCTTGGAGGAATGATTCAAGACTATGATTATATTTTATGAAGAAATATTTATTGGGGCAAGAGAGATAAAGTTACGAGACAAGCATTGGCAGATACACAGAATCAGAACCAAGCAGGGTAAATTTACACAAATATTAGTAATTACTCTCATTAGAATAAACCCAAAACTTTATACATAATGATGTTACAAAACTTATGCTTTGAAATACTAGCATGGGCTTTCTGCGCATGCTTGTTTTGAAAAAAATCAGTCCGCAGAGGTAATAAAATGGGCATCAAAACTAATCTAAAACAAGAGAAAAATACAAGAAACCCCAAAATCCAGGAGAAGCTGGTAAAAGAGTTTTCTTTGTTACCTAGCCGACTCTACAGGATTATAAAATACTGCTCCTCATTAAGCCAAAGGGAGCCTGTATCCACTGGCTCCAGTTGGCTATTATAACAAAAGCTGCCTCAGGTTATGCAATGATTTCAATCAAACATTGTGCAGGCACAAAGGTCTGCCCACAGAGATCTAGCTGTGAGATGGGGCTTGACAAGTAGAGCCTCTGATAGTGGCTGGCAGCATCCCCAAGTAGCCATTCACCACTTTGCTGGTAAGGCACTACGCTCCTGAGCTCTCAGCAAGGATCACTTTCCAGTCTCTAATCTGGGACCTCTCAGACCTCAGGTGTCTGTACATCCTCCCCAGGCTACCATTTAGGTTTTTACAAAATCTCTTACTGAGACTTGGTTTCCAAATTTCATCTGCCTGCCCACTGAATTTGGTTCTGTCCAAGCTCCTCCAGTTCCTGCTGCTGGTGGAAACAAGCTGTTTTGAAGAATCCCAGATAAATGAAACCTTCAGGTTCGCACGTAAACCTTTGGGCCCACAAGGGCAAACAAGCTGATGGTCAGTTTGATTAGTGTTTCTACAAACATCTTTACTTTCACTTGCAGAAGGAAAGACAAAACCATTAGAGAAACCCCAAAAGTTTTTTAGTGCAGCTTCTTTCCTCTCAGCTCACTGGAAGCTGAATTCCTTTCTTCTAAGGAGCAGAATTCCCTTCTTTCCATCTAGCCAGAGATGCTAAACATTGTCAAAGAAAGCAAGTAGTTTGGCTCCTTTCTTTTTATAACCCTACATTTCACTTCTCCTCAGGTGATTGATACAAGATCCTTGCAGACCCCTTCCACAATTTTCTGCATGCAAACAAGTTTTCTTCAGAAGCAGTTAACCTGTTTTTTTCCAGCTCAAATTTTGTGATAGCAGGAATCAGCAGGTCTTTATTGCTAGTCTCATGTCAACAACTATGTGGAGTTTTACTGTAAAATCACAGTGAAAAGGCAAAGCTGTTGAAATGGGATCAGCAATCTGACAGCTACCTCTGGAATCTCCCATAGGACTCTATATATTCTACAGAAAGACTCCCAGATCCACCTCAGTCCTCCTCCCAAAATACTCACCTGTGGATGGACAGGAAGCTGCCCTTAAACAAATACACAGAGTGGGAACCTGTACCCAACCCTCTGCTTTATTTTTACAACTGCATCTTACTGTAAAGTAACTGCAGTTACTTTTCAATTGTAAAATTGTATTAATAATTATTAATAATATTAATTATTAATTAATATAATAATAAATAAATAAAAGTGATAATAATTAATAATAATTAAATTACATAAGTAACTGGTATTTTACAAAGTATGCTGTAGTTTTCTTTGTAAAAGCAATGCAGTCCTCTCCTGATGCAGGTAAAAGCAAGCAAGACACGCCAATGATAATCCTTTTGTTAGTTAGCTAGGTTTTTTTGCCAGTATAGCTACATTTAACTGAGCTGTGTTCAGCAATGGTGGTAAGCAAACTTTCCAGGCTTCTTCTCAATCTACGTCATTCATGTCAGCAAAACTTTTTCAGTAATGATCACACCTAAATGACATGCAGTCTCATTATGGGTCTGTTTCTATTTCAACTACATTTCCATGTTGAAGCAGTGGCAAGCACAGTGTGTGGTATTCAGTTCATGCATCCTACATACTTCAACAGTGAAAAAAGATAAAAGCAATAGCTAGCCCATAGTCCTCATAGTACCATATCTCAAAAAAAGTTGATATATGGAGAACATATTGATTGTAACAGTACATCTAAATGCAGATGGCTAGAAAAATTATTAAGCCAAGTGTCCAAGTCTAATCTCTTACTTGTTTGATATGTTGCTGATGCAGATCTTACAGGTTTTGGTTTTAAGAAAGCCAACAAGCCCACAGCAAACCAAAACAAAAAGCTGTAATGAAGTCATTGCCATCTTCAAAGAGAAGCTTTTTAATAGATCTGTAATAAATTACCAGTAAGTACAACTACCATGAAAGCTAAGCTGATAAAAAAAGCAACATATTAACTAAGGTGCAACCTCCCCTTTATACATTCATGTACACAGGCATACAAAGAACTGAAGGGCCAATATAATAATGAAGATTAATTAAAAGAGACCCCTTCTGCTACATTCTTCCTTCATTTGATATAATGAGGACAGCTCCAGACGTGGACAGATCACCTGTGCCAAGCACAAAACTTGCTGTTTCAGTTTCCCGATGCCTTTAAAAATGAGGCAGTCCTACTGAAAATTGTTCTTTACAACTTTGGATCATGCAGGCTCTTAATTACTTTGACTTACTTGAATGCAGTATGAAGCAAGATATTACAGGTGGCTGTTTATGCAGAACAAATTACACTTTCTTTAAACACCTTGAGATGAATCCTAGTGTTCCTCTACTTGTCATTTTCTTCAGACAGCTCTATTTAGCTGATGTCCCTGTAAATATGGATATTGACAAGAAGATGGGCACGGAATGAGAAAGAAGAAGCAGTGAAAAATAGCACAGAAAAAGGGGCCAGATTTTGGCATTTGTCATGCTGTCAAATATGGAGAAAAGTAGGGTCATGATATAACCATGCATTTCCTGGTTAAGGATATTTCAGAAATGCCATTTCAAAGTTAGTGCAAATGAGTAACTCCATTTCAGTGAGACTAAGCAAAGCCGGCACGTAAGACGGCCTATGAGGTGGAGAGGACACTGTCAGGTGTCAGTTCCAGCTCAGTTGTGTGACCTTGGGCAACAACTTCCATGCACTTTCCTCTACCCTATTTTATCTACCCACCTACCTACCTACTTACTTACCTGCCTACCTACCTACTTACCTACCTGTCTACTTACCTACCTACCTACCTGCCTACTTACCTACCTACCTACCTGCCTACTTACCTACCTGCCTATCTAGTGATCTCTTCAGGAGAGACATGTTTCCATGCTGGTTTTAGGAAGGGTATCTGTGAAAATGAGCCATATTTCTAGCAAAGGGTAGGAAGATTCTAAAGCAATAATGATCATCTATCACACTAGCTTTAATACATCCAGGGGAAGGACCTAAATCTTGGAACAGAGTGAATCTTCAACATTAAAGGTTGAAAAATAGTGTCTTTTTAGGAAAAGGAAGCTTAAACAAAAAATAAAGGTACCATATATTTTAAAACCAAGTTTTCCAAGGCTTTCGAATATGTGTGCAGTTTCAAATAACATGTACAACCAAGGAAACATGCTTAATAATTAATAATAAACAGCAGAGCTGCCACTGATGTCTTCTGCCTAGTGCTCCACACAACTGATCACAAAAATAAGCCACAGCAGGGTTTACATTAGGCAGTTATTGGTGCTTGCATTCACTGCACTGTTAGAGACCATGCCAGAGAATGAATATGCATCTTGCCACCTGATAAATACTTCCAGAACCTAGAAGTTTCGCAGATTACTTTCTGTAATTTCTACCTTGCAAATCTGTGAAGGAGGGAGCGTCATGCAGTCTATCTGGCCATGGTTTACTGTTTTGCAGGGCTTTAAAGATTAAATACTTTTTACTTGAGAAGGTGAAATACACCACAAACCCTTACAAAATTATTATTTCATGCGCTTAGGTTGTATTTTTACATATAGAGGTTTAGTAAGGCTCCCCCTCAGTTGCAGTGGCAGCCTTCACCAGCTTCTGCCCCCTAAGGTTACTATGTTTAAATCTTGTGCTCTGGAACCCAGCTTAGGCTTTGAATTTAGAGGTCTGCCATCCAAATAAAACCTCAGTTTCTCTCCACATTCATTACCTCTTTGGTCAAGAGATACAGTCATTCACCTTTGATTGAAAGGAAAAGAGGAGACGGCTGAAAGGCAGCTCAGAAGCAGAAGACCATGCCCTTCTATTCTTGAACCAATGTGACTTTTATGGGGATAAGAATATCTGACCGTGCCTCCAGTGTCATGCAAAAAGCAGCAGCAAGTTTTATGTCCTACTACTTTCCACACAGATAACTGAGTGCCAAGAGTTTGATTCACAGCTTTCTTACAGCCTCTGTGAAAGACCTCTAAAACTGTACAAGTGTTGGAAACACCCTGAACAACTTGTTTGCATGCACCTCTTGCAGACACCCCTGTCTAGGGCGCTCTGCCTCAAGACACTGTTGGGACTGGTCTAGCTCTCTTCTGGGAACTTAACAAAAGTTAGACAAAACAATACAAGTAACAATTTGTGATGGCACTTTCCTTCCCACTCAAAGTTATGTTAGTGGGAATTAAATGGGTGTTCACTACACAGAAGGTCTGACTTTCCTAAGAAGTCTTCTCAGGGGAGGTGAAGCACAGGCTATTGTGACATCTTCTTGAAATTAGTCAATTTTCATAGGTACGGAAACAGGCCAGCTACGTGTTCAGTCCTGTTCATGCAACATGCTGCAGGTCCCACCGAGTTAAGTAACACTGCTTTAATATACGGAAAGTTGGCTCTGACCCCAAGAGTGTATGGCTTGAAAACATTAACTTTTTAAAACAGATTTTTTGGTGAACATCTGTGCACATCAGTCTTCAGGAGTTTTAAATGAGTGGGTGGGTAGAAAGCAATAACTGACTTTGGACGAACGAATCCACTCTAGGCTTGTCAGATTTGCCCTGACCTTATCTGTAACATTCTTTCAAAGCTCCTTCTTCAGAATATATGGACTCACTGCATTTCAGTTTTAGAATACTCACAAACATGAGCTGAGTGAATGAAAGCAGCAAGGACTCTCTCTCAAAAAAAAAAAAAAAAAAAAAAAAAAAAAGAATTACTACTGAATGTGCTTCAAAGTAGCAATTCTGTTAGAAAAGCTTTCAGCAGTTTATCTTATGACCTCTGGCTGGAGTTTTTCAAGAGGCATTTTCTCTTATATTATTCCCTTGAAATGTGGCATTTTTGTGTAGATTCAGAATGATTACAGGAGTTACTAGTCAGCTTTTTTTTGCCCTTTTTTTTTTTTCCTCTACAATACAGTTAAATTTGGACAAATAGTATCATCCCATGCTGCAATTCGAGCTGCAAAATTTGAAGATATGTTTCCATGCAATTTGTGAAAGCATTTTTGCAGAGTGTGTTTGATGAACCTTGCACAGTGAGTAAAATGGACAGAATGCTCAAAAAAAGACCAGTAGTAGCATCTGTACCTTTATATCTTTCCATTTATATTTTCAACAAATACTTTTCATTTCCATTTAACACCAATAAGCAAGTTTAACAAATCACAGAGGCACTGATCTTCTTGACAGCAAAGAACCAAAGACAAAACCAGGTATTCCCTCCTGAACATGAGAAATTAAGGGTAGACCATTTGTTCCTGTCTCTCTTAACTTACAACTCTAGGCTACCTTTGCTTTAGTTTTCTCTTCCCCACCCCCTAAGTATTTCTTGTCCACTTTTACAACAATATAAGCAGAATTTACAGTTAATAAACTTGGTTCTGACACAATCCCCTTAAAGCCTTCTCAAAAATAGGGAAATTCATCACTACTACAACTGTCCATATCTTATAGAATCATAGAATAGTTAGGGTTTGAAAGGACCTTAAGATCACCTAGTTCCAACCCCCCTGCCATGGCCAGGGACACCACACACTAAACCAAGTCACCCAAGGCTCTGTCCAACCTGGCCTTGAACACCACCAGGAATGGAGCATTCACAACTTCCCTGGGCAACCCATTC
>WYDI02040745.1:0-31666 GCA_009867235.2 Psittacus erithacus
ATGCTACAGAGAGAAGCAGCAAGTCCCGGGGCCACGCTGGGGCCACCCTGGGAGTGCAGAAGGTTTCCCTCCCCCTGCATGCAGGGCACAAGGGCTACCTGCATGGTGCATGAGCACCAGGCAATAACGCAGAGCGCCAGGACCAGAGGAGCCCTGAGAAGTGGTCATGCTCAGTGCTCAGAGGAAGGCAAAAAAACCCTGGGGACCAGTGCCAATCTGCCCCGGGGAAAAATTCCTTCCTGACCCCAGTGCTGGCGATTGGCTACTCCCTGAGCACGTGAAGAAGACCTGCTCCTGGTCCATAGGCTGGTTATACCTCTAAGGGGACACTGGCACTGCCTTTTCTGTCTCCACTTGGAGCATTCTCAGGGGCTTCCAGCAGCAGTAAAATGTCACTGGCCTGATCAACCCTGTGGGCAAGAATCCGTCCTCAAATCCATTTCCTGGCAGTGGAGCTCCAAAGCACTGGGGGAGGGCACTGGGCCATCTGTGGATCCTATTTCTTATGGCTACTGCCGCTATCTTCCCAGAAGATGAGAACAACAATCTCCCTAAAGACTGAAGCAGAATATCCATTCATCCAGCGAGATATGAGTGTGGCCCTTCCAGGAGCCAGAATTGCAGCAGAGAACCTCCATCACCTTTGGGCAGTCTTCACCACTCTGCCCCTCCGAGTAATTCCAACAGTGACTCCAGAAATTCCTTGCAGGCTGTTAGCTCTGTCCTGGTGGCAAAGCTGGGCACTCTGGCAGTAGGATACGGGAGGATGCTGCTTTATACTGCCTCAGAGCACTGTGATGCTGCGTTGCTGGGTGGTGGCACTATGACACAGGGGTGATGGGTCCCCCACAGCCCTGCCCACCCCAGCCCTGTGCTGCTGCCCCTTTGCCCAGCATGCCTTGGAGAAAGGCCTTTGAGGTCCTGGCCTTGAGGCAGCTCCTGTGCCCAGGAGGCCCAGGGGGATGTCACTGCCAATGTGGCCGTGGGGTGTACCTGTAAATTAATCTATATGTCCAGACTGTATCAACAAAGGCTTTTATATCACGTACAGTCATCTGGCAATCCCAGAGGTGAAAAAAAGGAGTTTTGGTTCCCTCTGCATGAACTTTGCAGAAACTGAAGGAGAAAGTATTTTCGTAGCGTAAAAGAGTCAGAGTTGATTCTTTGGCATAACTTAAAGTTAGTGTCAGTTGCAGGTCAAAGCGCATCTAAGGTTATCTTAAATGTTACTAATTTTACATTGCCATTTTAACCTTTGTGATCTTACTACAAACTTGGTAGGCAGTAGCTTGTAGACATTTCTAACCCCGGGATACCTATGCCTTTCTTTTCGTGTGAGGTTTTGTTGCATTTGTTGATTTAGTTTTGCATCTAAGTTGTTATACATCATCATCTTTTCTCAGTCACACATTTATTCGTGCTTTAAGTACATTTATTTCTGGACATTGTGGATATGTTATCCACTTTTCACAGACAAACATAGCCCCACATCACCCAACCTAAAACCAACATATGAAAAGAAATATGGAAAAGATTATGGCAAATTGCTTATTGATACCTACACTGACAAGAAAAAAAAAGCATGTGGAAGTATTTCTCATTGAAGATTCCTCAATGAACTTCTTCTCCAGTATGATCTCTGTTCATAGTTTGCCTTGGTTTTGCTTTATAATACTGCATAAGCTCTCTCACTTTTGGCATGTAAACACATTTTTATTGAAATAACTTCTCAACATTTTTTCTCAGACATTTGATACTTAATGTAAATAAAATTCTCAAGTTATCTAAGCTAGTTATCTATAACTAGAATTCTCAAGTTATCTCAAGTTATCTATTACATACCATGTAAGGATCTGCCATAAAATACCTTAACTGCTGTATCATGTATTTTATAATTGCTTTTTATATCTAGGATGGGGATAGTAGATGCTGTATTTGTTGATGCTCATTGCATTACCATGTAGTCTCTCTCAGTTCTGGAATAAATTCAGTTGGACCTCAAGTTTATTCCCTTTCATGTCAAAATAGGAAAAGTCAGGGTCGGAACACTAGAAGACATGTCCTTGTGTCAGCTTTAAATTTGTGGGAATCAAGTAGCTACAGAGCTTTAGCATAGACCTATAGGAAACTCTCTTTATAAGCTGGAGCAAAAATGCTTGCCATAGTCCAGGCTCTGAAACAAACTGGGCATTGAGCAAAAGATGACAATTTTCAAGGCGGAGTCAGGAGTGGAGAGAAAAGATGATTGCAGATTTTGTATTTTTGTTGTGTATCTTGAAGCATGTAACAGACTGATACAATGAAGATATGTAAATTTCTAGTTTGGTTGTATGAAAACTTGGCAGATTCAGGAAATGTAGTTCCCTTTCTTGCTGCAAGAGTTTTTGATGTTCAATTAAAAATGTGCATAATGGGGAATTCAGTATTATTGCTGGCATTTAAACTGACAGGATTTCTTTTCTGACAGCCTTTAGCAACCTGTGATTATTAGCTTGATCAGTAAGCAAAGATATAAATGTTAAAAAGGTTTACCAAATAAATAATCTGGCGTTGGTCATCATATTTTAATGTGACTTGGGGCAATACATTGTAGAAGACCTCATCCAGTCAGCTTGTGCTGAATTACAGTGAATAAACCTCCAAGCAGAGCATTCATGTTGCCAGTTGAACAAAACACTACACATATAATAAATATAATAGACCAAGCAAAGGACTGAAAATCACTGCAAGTTTGAATCCTGCTGCCTGAAGTTTTATTTCTGCACCTGCACTTTGGAAAATATTCAGGTTTATTTTTTATTTTTAGGTGAATACCAAAGAGAAGTTTTATTACTTCTTTCCTCTGCTTTATTTAGCATGCTTTTTGCGCAGAAAACTCAGCAATTTTGGGTACCCATAGCCTCATACTTATACCATAGACAAACACTGACCTTTATTTTAACTTTATTATAGTTGTGTCTAAAACCCTAATTCTTTATGGTTTTACTGTATATCTCACAGGTTTAAAATTATATTCAAATGAAATTGAATGTTGTTCATCCACCTTTCCCACTGAGAAAGAATCCACTGTATATCTGTTTTGACAATATTTAAAGTATATTTCCTTCCTGGGGAAATTTGTCTGTAGGCATATTATTACAGAAATGTCTATCTTACTGCCTACCCTATCTTATTTGTGTGTCAGTCTGCAAACATGCAAATTACTACCTACACTATTACTTTGACAGGCTAAGATGATGCTAGTCCTGTCTTGAATTTATTTCAAGACTCACTCTAAGATTTTTGGCAGTTAGGAGCATGTTTGTGTTCAGATAAGTTAATGATTAATAGTAGTGTGGGGATTTCTCAAAGTGACCAGATTCCTCAGCACATTAGATACAATAACAGGCCATGAAGGAAACCAGGGGAGTACTGCGTACAAGCACTATCTGCTTCAGCTTACCTGAAAACTAATAAGTTATGTGATGGTAAGGTATTACCTGAAAGTTCTGTTTTCATCCAGCGATAGTCCTGAGCTGAATCAAGGAAAAAGCTCTGCTAGAAATCTGTCTGACTGCCATGGTAAAAGACAAGATTCATGCCCAGGAGATCAGCACCAAAAGGTGTACTTTTACCCCTCTAGCTGTTCCCTAGATACCATTCTCAGCAGTGTCACTTCACAGTTCTCAAGGCAGAGATACAGATTTGCCTCCACATTTATCAGGTTTATAATTACATTTGCAAAGGACTTTTTTTTTTTTCCTTTTTTTTGGCATCATTTTTTGCCCATATTTCTCCATTGTGACTCTTCTTTTTGATTAAAAATTCCTTGATTTTATATGACCCTTACAGAGCCACAGCAAAGGAGCATTTAGAGTTAAATATTTTTGAAGAGCAGGTAATTTTTTCCTGCATCTGCTTCTTCTCACTGGGCCCGCTACACTGCCTTCTTGCCTGAGGGGATCTCGTGTTAGACCTCTGGAAGAATCAGCTTCCCATAGCCAGATTTCCTATGGATAATACGCTTCCCTGAGGAAAAAGGGAGAGAGCACTGATGAAGTGGAGAAACCATGTTATCTGCTGGACTGACTCAGAAGAGTGACAAATGCTGCTGGTAAAGCACTTGGTCAGCTCAGAGCTGCCCTACTGATGTCTGTGCTCACATATATCCTGCAGCAGGAAAACCATCCAGCTTTCCGAATGCATCCATGCATCCTGCACTGGAGAAATACGGCGCTGGTATGCTTGTGTCTGGTAATGATGCAGCAGCCCACTTTGGAGAGGACTTATGCACTTCCAGAGACAGACAGAGCAGAGCTTTGGCACTCATCCAGCTCCAGAAGTGAAAGAGTGGTTTCCTCACAATGGGTATCCTTTTTCTGCCCTGCCACCTCCTTCCCCTACTTAATTAATCTTGCTCATAGGTACTGAATATTTTGTCTTCTGTTTTTGGACACTGATGTTCCAAGACACTGCCAAGACCAATAAGGCTTTGCATTTGTTTTATTACTCTAACTTGTATCTTTCCTTGGGGAGTAAAGTCAGATTTTGATTGGAGATTTCCCTTGCAGCCTTACTGCTGGAAGCTGGTCAGTGCTCAAGGACTTTTAGATCTGTGTATGGGAACCTAGGGATATACTGAAAAGTTTGCTTCAAAATTTTTTTATTCATGTAAACATTTAAAATACCCATATCTTCTTTTTATGTGCCTTCCTTGGGTTACTTTCATTGTGTCTGTCACTGTCTGTATTCCTTGTTCTTTATATATAGGAACTAAGTTTTGTAGGACTCATCACATTTTATTCATCCAAGAAGGTCGTTTGTGTCTAGCAAATAGAAGTATTAATAGTAAGGGTTATGTATTTTCTTTAAGTACTTAATTTTAAAGTATGGACATTTTATCAGACTAAGCAACATTGTCCAAGGCTGAATGCTACAAGAGCCACATGCGCTACTCTCTATGTCTGTAGGGTTGCAGCTGGCGCTGGTATACCGGAAGTGGCCAGGAGAACACATAAGGAGAAATAAAAACTGTTCTTGAGACAAATTTTAAATGGGAGGTGGTCTTTCTTTACCATTCTAACTTTTCTTCAGTAGCAAAACATCTTTCTAGATAGTTCATTAAACTAAAAATACCCTAAATGGTCAAGGTTTTGGGCCCTTCAGGTATGTGAGAGATCCTTAATGACAGGCTGATTTTTACAGTTGGTGACAGAAGGAAGCAGACATGGGGCTGCCAAAATGGTAAAAACAGAAATTACCTGAACCTGCATAGTTACATAGGAATTATTGATCTTTCTAAATTCTATTCCCCTGTGTTACTGTTACAAACTCATATGCTGAGTAGGTTCGATTATTCAACTCCATATGTGTTGCAGGTGAATCTAATAAAAAACCACACACCTAATGGCTAAGGCAGTTCAGAGAGAGCTAAATAAACATTAATGAACTGCGGTGGCTAATGGCCAGTTTCTGGTATCCATAGCGCAACCTCCCCTTCTCTGTGGTGTTACTTCCTTCAGTAAAGCAAGATAACATTTAGGTGTATACTGAAGTGACAACCACATGAACCACAGGAACAGAAATATAGCTGCTTTCAAAGGTGGGAGGCTTAATATATGAGCCTTTAAAGGATCATGACCTCCATCAGCAAAAAAACCCCAGTGTTTTATGAAGGGATGGTTTTGTTCCTAAAGTGAAGCATACAAAAAAGTAGCTAACCACTGGTTTCATGAGTTCTTAACTTAGCAAAACTACCACAGCAGACAGAAGTCAGTTTCTGTTTTGTTAGGCTAATTCTGAACCACCAAGAAACTCACCCCCAAAGCCTTAAGCAAACAACACAGATAATGTTGAAAAAAATCCTAATGATAGCAAGAATATTGGAAAAGAGGGCCATGTCGGGGCAATTCTGCTCCTAAAGCACTTTTATTACAAAGGCTTTCAAAGAAACAAATAAAAAATAAACATTTCAGTATAATGTTGGCTTAGTAGCTGAACAATTCCTGTTGCTTTTGCCTCTATAAAATAGGTTGTTCCTCTGTAGGTTTGCTATGCAGGCTATGCAACATATCCCTCAATTCAGAAGAGTAACACCTGCTCACACTACCTATCAACAAGGAGCACAAATGAAGCTGCATAGATAAATAGACTTTAATTCATGTCCTTGAAATGCTGCGCACTACCTGGGAAACTAGATAGTAATATTGGGTAATGCATATCTGTCAGCTGTGAACTCTACTGTTAGAAGAACTGCCAATTACATATAAACAACTATCAGATGATTGTAGACTTAAATCATTGATACTGAGCAAGGCAAGATTCAAACAAATGGCTTTCACCAAAGCTATAGGCTGCCTTGCTTGTATGTATAAAAAAAGAAAGAAGAAAAAAACTCAACAAACTGATTTTCTTTCTTTTACTGACTATTTCCTTAACTGTTAAGGGTGTGATGCTTTCCTTTGAAAGTTAAGGAAATATGTTTTCTTTTTATAGAAATCCATATGTTAATTAAGGAACTGCTCTAGAAAAAAGCTCTTTCTGTACTGTAAAGTTCCAGAATGATTTATCCATCAGAGCCCCCACTTTTAGAAGTTAATTATAGTTGCATGCCTAGGAAACTATTCAAGATATAATAGTTCTCCAGCAAATTTGACAGTATTCATTTAGATATACAAACAAAATACGTTCCTGGTGAAAGAACTTGTTTGCTAACTTTAATTCTGGAATACTTTGCACTTTGCTATAACCCTCCTGTTAAAAAACAGAGGATTATAATCCAAGACAATACCAAGGCTAATACCAAGACAAGGTGTAGTGATTCAGACACACATTCATAGTGCTCAGAGTGAGCTAAAGAATTACTGACATTCACCCTCTAAGCACTCTAAATAACAAACGACATTTTTTAGAAGTTATGCATGAACAGCTTCCACTAGGGTTTCAGTTAACAAAACCTCACAAATATTTTAAGTTCCAAATATATGAAAATGAGTCCAAAATTGACTATGAATGATGAATTTTATGGCTTTGATATGATTCCCCCTAAAAGAAAGCATATGTTGCTGCTTAGTGTATTTATTGTTACTTCGATCAGTAGCAAACACACCCAAATTTGGATATACAGAATTTTCTTGTTTCAGAGACAGAAGAAGGGAAAGTAGAAAGGATGAGCACTGAAAACAGGTCCCCCAAACACTAGAATCTTGACTGGTGAAAACCTGCTTTTAGAGAGTATCTTATTCTGAAGTTCATTTGAAATAAACAGTGTAAATCAGACTAGAAATAATTGTAGATGATGTAGTATGCTATTTAAATCATGTTATTGCCTAAATCTGTGGAAATATGATGAGGTAAATTATGCTTTCAGTGATGTGAGACTGGAATAGTGTTACTTCAACACTGCAAAACACTGCCAGAAGTATGGATGTGTATGTGCAAGAACAGCACCAATGCCCACTGGCTTCAGGGACATTACAAACACTGAGCTGTTTCTTAAAGATTTTCTGTATTGTGCTGTGATTGGCATTGCTCCACATATGATAACTAAAGATAGTGCTTTTGTACAGCCAAAGCCCAGCATCCTCGGGCAGATTTGTTACCAAAACCCTTATACTTGAACAATGAAATCTAAACTTCATACACCCTTTTCCAGGCTGTTTTGTTTTGTTTCTTGCATCACATACATCACCCAAGCGCAGCTATTCGCTATCTGTGCGGCTTGTCTGCACCAGCGCTGCTGGGCGTAGCATTGTGATTGCTAACTTAAGGGGAATTGACACTTCAGGGGGCAGCGCCAGTGTGGCATCTATGGACTGTAACTATGTGGCTGTCACACCTGGCAAAGGTAGCACCAGTGAAGAGATACCTCACCTCCAAGACTAAATCCTTTGAGATGAGACTTTTCTATGTCCTCTATCAGCACATTTCTGATACACTTTTCCACTAGCCTTGTTTGCAGAAAATGCACTATTACAGAGTTACATTTTGGAAAAAAAAAATTAAAATAATGCAGACTATGTTACTAAGAAGCAGAGTATAAAAAGCTGCTACAAACCCCAAGGACTTAAGATTCTGGAATAAAATGATTGAGTTGAGGGACTAAACTCTGGGGACTACTCTGTCATTATGACAACAGGGGATTTAGTCTTGATCAGGAGTGATAAAACTCAATATCTATTCTATGGGAAGAAATAGTACGGAAGATCCACTACTGAGTAATACTATTGATATACTTAAATGTAATATTTCAAAATATAGATTTAAGAAGTTCTTTGTAGATAAAAAAAGCTGTGCCCATAAAATGTACAACAGGGCATACTGAAGGTTTACAGTGAAAACCTCCTTTTGTCACCTGCTTCACAGTAATTTCCAGTAAAATCATCAGTTTGGACTGCGCCTAATGTGTTTGTACAAGGGAAAAGAATGAGAAGTATGAAACCAATAGTTTTTGCAGACTGTAGTATAGTTCTTGTGCTGTCTTAGTTCATTTATAATTTATTGTTTCTTTTGCACTGTAAAGCAAAAAGGTAAACCACATGTTCTTGCAAATGGGATACTCTTGTCTCCTTTTCTTCTGTCCCATAACCCTCTCCAATCAACAGCGGGATCCCAAATCACATTTTTTTACTTAATATCTTGGACAAATCTGAAAAGAATTTTGGAGGTTAAAAAATGTTAAAAAAAAGTTAAAAAAAATTAAAAAATGGCCTGACAACGAAGGCAAAGAGTGGTTTTGGCAGGAGGTTTGTCAGGCTGGTCAAGAAAGCTTTGAATTAGATGTGTTGGGGGAGGGGGGCATCGTTCCATCCCAACACTCCCAGTCAGTTGCCAGCACCTATCATAAATGCTTGGAGCGATGTGGAGGTATTTCAGCCACTCCAGCCAATGAGCCGGCTTCATTTGGAGCTTGGCTCAGATGCCTCTATACAAACACCTGTAGTATGGGGAACAAACAAGAGGAATTAGAGATGTGTGCATGTCTACAGGGAGATGTTATAATAGGTATCACCGGAACACAGTGGGATGACTCCTATGACTGGAGTGTTGGAATGGAAGGTTACAGGCTCTTTAGAAAAGACAGGCCTGGCAAACGGAGAGCGGGAGTTACTATTTATGTTAGGGATAGGCTGGAGAGTATGGAACTCTGTCTGGGGACAGATAACCAATTAAGAGAGTTTGTGGGTCAGTGTTAAAGGAAGAACAGCTATAGGGAGCATTACTGTGGGGATCTGTTACGGAGCGCCTGATCAAGAGGACTCTGTGGATGAGGCACTCTGTAAACTATTATATTCTATAAAATGTTTTTTACCCAATGAAATTTATTTGCTGAATATCAAACACCTGCAGCAAGCAATGAATGTGAGAGAGCTTTATAAGAACAAGACAGAGGAATATCCTTTCAGATCGAAAGCTTAAGGTACTTATCGTATTCTCTCACAGCATTAGAAAACAAGCAAACAAGCAAGCAAACACACAACAGAAAAACCCCACCTCAAAACAACCGAATGATGCTTTCTGTCTGTAAGGATTGTCTGGTAATGGTACCGCAAAACTAGAGAAGTGAAAAACAAAACCTTGAGGGTTCAAAGCCAAAGGCACGACTATGAGCAAGTAACTTGGTTACTTCTACAGGGCAACTCTCAAGGACTTTCTCTGCCAGATGCATCACTTCAGTGTGTGCTACTAAGTAAGTTCTGTTCTGGCCATTAAAGTGAATGGGAGGCTGAATTTAGCAGGAACACAATCAGTCCAGGTTGAGTACTTTTAAATCTCCTCCTGCCTCACTAGGTCTGAATAGCACTGAGTGTTATGTTAACAAACCTCTTCAGCTTCCTGAAATCCTAAAGGGAATTTCATATGTCAGAAAAGCTCAGTATATTTATTAAGGCCATTCAATTTGCATTTGAGGAATGAATTTCACAGCTATATTTGTAACGATTTTAAGTTAGCTAAACAATGGCAGCCATTGTTGACATCAGGAAGTGCTGGCAGCAGGCATTTAGCAACCAGAGTTATATATTATGTATGCTGTGTAAACCTTTACTCTGATGCTAAATGACACTTCAAAATGCCACCAGTGTTATACCATATATTTCTCACAGAAGCTCCATTGTATTCACAAGAGCCTTCAACAGCTTGCACTGCCATTCCTGGAATGGTCCTGGACAAGACAATCTTTTAGTAGCTCATTTTATCAGTGACCAGATATAGAGAGCTTAATAACAATAATTCAAGAGAGGCTAGAGTTAATGCAGATGGAATGGCACATTTCCTGAAAGGCTTCTGCCTTCTGCTATGGATTATTTTATTCAGACCTCCCATGAAGTTAGCTTCCTATGACCGTAGATTTCTTTTATTCTTAATTTAGAACCCACAGAACACTGAAAAGTCAGATAAAGTATCCTTTCATTTTTCTCTCTGTCCTAGCATCATAAGACTATTCTGAGGCTGGTCTCTTCTTGCAAACTCCTTTAAAAAACCTTGCAACTTTCAGTGGGATTTAGAGACCTGATGCTTTTACCAGAACCAGCTGGTGCTGGTAAAACAGCAATTAAGTGCTTCCTCCTGCAGACTTTTCTCCAAGCGCTGGAGACCAGGATGATTGCTGAGAACCTTAGGCCAGGGGAAATACCTGCCAGGAAAAGTTAGGTAGCAGTAGGGAAAAGAAAAAGAAAGCTCTGTAGGGAATTGAAATCAAAAGTCAGACACAGGGTTGAATTATAAATTCTTTATTCTTCCTTTGAATCTGAAAAGATAACCTAAGTGACTTTCTAGATAGATAACTGGGAGTCTCTATTTCCCATCCCTAATATATTCCTCAATTAGTATAGTAATTCTGTGTATTATGTGATAAGAATCACATAAGGAATTGTAGCCATTTACTCCTAATTAGAACCATACTGAAATATGTTTCAAATATTGTTTCTAGGATTTAAAAAAACCCAACAAAATAAACTACATTAAAAATTCAACATCTGAACTTCGAAGACATTATGTGTAGTATCGTGAACATGCTTTTAAAGAAAGATACATCTTTACCTTAAGACCGAAAACAGTACAGTGGAGAAGCTTGTTTCATCCATCTTCCAACCCATGTTCCTACCCTGTAGGTTTTCTGCTCTGTCTCATCATTTCAAAGTTTCATTTTTCTGAGGAACAAACAATGGAGGAGTAAATGAAGCCTCAAAAATCTATCTTGAGCAGGAACAAGTTACCACACAGTCTGATTTGCTTTGATATGCAAAAGTCTGTTTGCAAGAATCCAAAAGTGAAGGTTAAAAGTAGGACTCTGTTGCTTAACTGACTTTTTCTTTGGCTACCAAACAGAAAAATCCACTAAAGAAGGAAAACTGATATGGGTTGATTTAATCATTTCCCTGTCCTGTTATTTTTTTAACTCTTCAAAACAGCAATTGTTGTCAAACAAAACATTCACTCTTTACCATCTACAAGATCTAGAAGAATCTGACTGGATATCTAAGAGGACTTTAATTTCACTGTGTTCATTAATTTCTGTGTTCTTTGTTTTCGTGTCATAGAGTGTGCTGTGACAGTTTGTCTGAGCGTATCCAGTGCGGAAAGAAAATGAAGGCTCAGGTTTCCCAGTGTGCTAAAGGAAACGTAGTATTCAATAGAAGCAGCATTCATCAAGGTTGTGACTGCCATCCTGATCTCCGTGGAAACTTGAAATAGTATTTAAAATTGACTAGTGTCAATATCTCCTTGCTGTAAAGCATGCAGGGTTTGTAAGTTGATCTGTTCTGTTACAGAATTTAGGAAACTGGAGCAGAAGAGAAGAGATGACATATGACAGAGATATTAAAAACCAACAAATTTTGTCTTATCTGCAAAACTGCAAGCACAGAGCAGATGAGAATGAACAATATTGAGGATGCTTCAAAAGGACTTGTAGATAAATGATGGACCCTTTGGAGTATCTAGAGAACTTGTAAAAACAACTTAAAAGCTAAGCTGGAAAGAGGGAGGAATGCATATTGAATCATAGGGGAATTATACAACCTTCTGGCACGAAACTCTTTAGAAAGATTCATTGGAAAGTATAGAAGTAAAATAAACCCTTTCAAACTAAGGTTTAATATAATGACAACAACAAAATCTGAGCTACCTGAGTGATCGCAGAGGCAGTGCGCTGCTTCAACCAATGCCAATGAAAAATCACAGAATTATATGATAACCATAGAAAAATACTAAAAGTTACCCCTGTTTTAATAAATAGGAAAATTCTTTTCAAGTCTTATTACCAGATCTGTTGTTGAATGAGAGTTCTGGTTCCATAATTGGCAAAATCTCTATCATTAGGCTAACTGCCCTTTCTAGGCTTACAGCTCTTTCTTTAATTGGAAACAAAATTTGAATGGTGGAGATGTGATAAAGAAAACAGTGGGAAGAGAGACTGTCCAAGAAAGAAAAAAAAAAAAAAAAAAGAAAAGGCAGTGTAATTCTGGGCAAATAAGAGTTAATAAGCCAAGGGTAGGGCATGGGAGAAGCCAAAGTTTGGGTATGGAGTTGACAGTTTAGGTTTTTTTCAAAGAAGAAAATAAACTCCCTATTATATTCTACCCCACCAAAAACCAATCAAGACCCAAAGTATTTTCTCCATCAAAAAAACACCAAACCAGACAGGTTTTGGAAATCAGTTTTTAGCAAATCTCCACACTGTGTGTCGTCTGAAACACTTAGGAATGCAATTATATTAACTAGCAAACCACTGAATACCATCAGTTGCACACACGCAGTGCCCACGGAGGTATATGAGGACTGGAGATGTATAAATGTGGAGATGTATAACAACCTTCTGAATGAGGCCATTATGATTTTCATTTGAGTGTACAAATTAGTTGCAAGACTTTCTTATGGTTGAGAAAATATTGTTTAAAATGAAATTAACCAGCAGGAGAATAATCATAATGACTGTATTTATTGCAAGAAAGTACTTGCCATTGCATTAAAAGGCAAGCGATAAGTAATTCTAAATCAATGAAACTGGCAAATTTCAGTAACACACAATCCTGTGAGAACAGGCAACCTCTTCAGAAACAGGACATATCTGAGAAACCATCCAGTACACACATTGTGCTTTGCTGTCTGTCAAGCATGTATGGAGCTTACTAAGCAGAAATGATAACCTCTTGATAACCTCTACTTTTCACTTCTATAAATAAATTTGGCAGTAGTTATTTTTATAGTGCATTTGCCAAAGGACTATATAGTTAAAATTTAGTAAACTCCTTGTATTTAGAATGTGACAAAAAGACTCATAAGCATGTTCAGAGAAAATTCCTCCCATTTGAGGAGAGGGACTGCTCAGATGCCAGACAAGCTAGTTGTGATTCAGCACATATTGGTATTAGGAGACAGGAAAGCTAAGAAAATTTTTTATCTTGAGAGATACTGTCTTAGTGACAGCGGGACTTTGAACTTGGCAACAGATGGTTCAAGCAAACACAGGTTATTATTTTCCTCCTAGGCTGTTGTGGCAGAGAGATGAGCCAAGAACACAGGCAGTCATCTGAACAAGCAAGTAACACTAAGTGACATCTGTAATAGCATCTCTCCAAAGGTCATAAAGGTAGACACTAGAAGTGGGCTAAGAGCACCATATTCTCTTCTGTGAGTAGTTTTCAGGACAACGGCTTTGGTTACTCACCCATCCAACCACTTCCATGGCAAGAACTCTGTTTGGGCAGAGTAGGTATGTGCACTGATGTTGCTCAGATGTTTTGTTGTACATCCCTGGGTCACCTTTGGCAGAGAACAGGATTCATCTCCTAACACCCCTGCTGTTACAGTCAGGCGTCAAGTCTTGTTGCTAAGGAGGAACTCAGCCTCTGATGTGAAGAGATTTTGGTTGGGGCTGTCAAATGTAAATGAGCCAGGCTCCTCTGGGTTTTAGACTTTTAATTCTCTTTTGCCTCTTTAAAGAAAAAACATATTCCCCCAATTAAAAGTAAAGAAGTTAACCCCTTTCTGATAAGAGTAGGATTTTATTCCTATGCTGCATACACAGCCTTTGGTAACTGGTTCAATTGCCATTCAATGAACTTGTCTGGTCCCTACAGGTAGAGAACTTCATAGGATCTCTCATGTTTAACTGTCTAAAGATCACATAGATAATCTTGGCTCCTGCTACAGCTCCTAGGGAAATAAGATGACTTTTGGAGGATCACTCTATAAAACTTAACATGTTTTGGTTCCTCATCTTCCCCCTCCTTCTCCCCACCAATTTCTCAGACCTAGTTTGCATCATCAGATTAATTTTCAAGGGAGCTGGGGAGTCACTGGATTTAAACTAGAACCGTAAATATATGTGAAGGAAGAAAGTTCTTTCCTAAAACATAGTTACATAGTTCATAATTTATGATGACTTGTCTCCATAAGTCATGTTTCCTATTAATGTGTTGAAAAAAATACTTTCTTAGATAACAGCAAGATTTTTTGTTATGAGCTGACAAATATTTCAGACATTCTGAAAGGATTTCCCATGCTGCTTTAGTTCATAGTGGCATGAATGCAAAGTAGCATGCACCAGAGTGGTGCCTTCAGCAGTGCCTGACTGTAGGACTCTGCATAGCATTGTCTGTAATGATTTTAGAACAAGATTTTTTTGATCAGTTGGAGTTAATTCAGTACAAAGCCCTATGGCCATTTAGGCACTAATCTGCCCTTTCAGAAAAAAAAAAACCCACAAACATACCTGTATGTATTAATAGACCTAAACTCTTCCTAAAATGGACATGGGGTATGATATTTATTT
Organism: Psittacus erithacus; assembly: GCA_009867235.2. Classification (NCBI taxonomy): domain Eukaryota; kingdom Metazoa; phylum Chordata; class Aves; order Psittaciformes; family Psittacidae; genus Psittacus; species Psittacus erithacus. The sequence continues at coordinate 14,756 of WYDI02040745.1, forward strand.
TTTGGGTACCAGGAATTTGTACGTGAAGCTTGGATTCAAAGTAATTTTCTACTTCTTCTAATATGGACAAGATATATGACTCCAGGACTCTCAAATCCTGTAGCACCGAGAGGGATCTCAGGCTGTTGCATTTGCTTTCACAATCCATTTGCTTACTACTGCAAGATTTTAGTGTCAGGGTTCCTGTAAAACAGTGTCTGAGCAGCTAGACTCTGCTGTTTCTCCCTAGATGAAACTCAGATATATTTGTTTAAATATTCGTTCTGATTTCTCTGATTCTCCTTCTTCTACTGTCAGTGTCACCATTTATCTCTATCATCTCCAAATCTTTACCTCTGTCTTATCTATATATCTATATCATCTGTATCTAGACCTGAATGTAGTAAATGGATCATTACTGGTAGTTTGTCAGTCACCTGCTGGCCTGCAATGACTTTTGGGATCCCTGCAGTGCTGATATAGCACCTCTCTAAGTAACACCGCTGTTACTCAGTGGGGATTTTGTACAGTACAAGAACCTATAGACTGGCTAAACCAAAGTATTACAAGAGAGTTTTAAACAGAGTGTAGTCAGTGGGTGCCTGTGGCCTCATTTATTTCTGAAAGACTGTATTGATGTATCTCCTCCCCAGAATTCAAATGGAAATCTGGGAGAAGACCCCTTGAAAGACAAGCCAGAGAATGAGGGAGACCCTCTTTACCCCCTGCATTAACATTTCAACCTTGCCTCAAGTGCTTAGTACTGAGTTCGAGAGCAAGGGAAATGATGTCCTGAGGCTTCAAGGCGCTACTTTGCCTTTGTTCAGACTTAGGCCATCCTGTCTATATAGATTTTTGTGCTTTAACAGGGAAGACTCCCTCATGTCCTAAGAAGGTAATAACTTTTCTTTGCATCATCACCATCTCAGCTCAGCAGTCATCTTGTTAATTGACCTTTGGTGTCTCTGATACTAGAGACCATGCTTAAAAACCTACCAGTGCTTACCTTTTAGTGCCTACTGTCGGCTAGTGAGTCCACAAATCTGATATGTAAGGACCAACAAATCATATAGTGGATTATGAGACCAAGGTTAATCATCCACAGCTTGTATATCAAGTTTTCTGGGTCTGTGAGAGGGGGGGAGGGTTTGGGATTTTTGGGGGGTTTTTTTGTTTTTTTTTTTCCTTTTTCAAGCTTCTGTTTGGTATTTCATAAAACAACAGAAAAAAAAAAATTAGAATGATTTACAACATTCACAAAAATGAAACTCGCAGGAAGTTGATAATGGATAAAGTTCCCGGTCCAACTCTACAAGCCCTGAAAAGACACTTCAAGCCCTGAAAAGTTCCAGAATCTCAACATTAGATTGTAGTTTTTCAGTGGGAGTTTTCACCTTCAGGCAGGCAGTGACTGAACTAACACATAAAACTCCTAGGCATTGCATGGGTGCCAAATACACTGACTGCTATAGAGGACAGATTTATAAGTATGGCTTTCTGAAAGACAGGGAGGGAGGGAGGAGATGTCACTCATGGATGTCCCAGCTACATGTGTGTGTCTCAAATCACATATAAGGGAGCTGAAAGAAATTTTCTTGATATCCATTGGCAGATTGGCCCCTAAGTATCAGTGATCCCAATTTTTTGGTTCTAGGGAAAGTTAAAGGTTGCAGCCTTCAGGATTTTCAGTTAGGTAAACAAGGTGGACTTAAATGTGTTGGTAATTTACACTAAATGCTACATAGATGTACTGCAGCCTAACAAGCCTAACAGGGCAGGTCAACATGTGCACGAGAGGAGTGGTAGATGGGGCATCAGCTGGCTTCACATTTCTTAGCTTACTTAGTGGTAACTTCTCTCCACTGCTGATACTGTACAAGTAAGCTGGTATACTGAGTCTAGAGTATCTTGCACTAATCAAGTAGACTCAATGCTCTACAGCATTAACATTCACGTCAGAGAATGAGAGCTATGTCTGATTGGGGTTTACAAGTTTTGGCCCTGTCTTGAAGTTGAGCGCTTATTTTGGCAAATTTACACACTGAAAGAAGACAGGGATGTAAATAATATCAGCAGTTAGAGCTATCACTTATAGTATGGTATTCCCAAACTGAGCACCTTTCTTTAACAGAGTACAACACAAAGGAAATTACAAAGTTCATTGTCTATGGATATTTTTACTATCTGAGAAACAGTCAATTTAAAAATTAAATACAGCTTGATATTATTTGTATGTGTCATAATAAGCATAGTTTAGAAGCTGCAGTAATTATGTAGAATTCTGCAGTTTGGGATCCACAGGTCTGTTGTATGATTTATGAAAGGTAAATTTGACCTCAGTGTTTTGCTTATGTTGCATAAATCTACAAGTTTTGGCTTGTCTATTAACAATGAAAAGGCACCAGACCACAGATTTGATAAAACATGTTAACTTTCTTTCATTTTTAATTCACCCCTAATATATTTCAAGCCATTTCAAAGCTGAGTAAAAAGACACTAAATCAGTGTTTATGTCCCTTTTTTTAACTGGCTTTGATCAAATGTACTTCATATTTATGATTATCTGGATTATAACACCACACTGAGCCCAGAATGTAGGGTTGGATTGAAATATCAGTTATTTGCAGAAAAGACAGCACATTTCTCGGTAGAAAGTGATAATCTGGATAAGTAACACACATCTTGGTGATTATCAGTAAAGTTGAGATGGAATTTTGGTACGCTGACATTTCTTGGTGTTCATATAAGAGCGAGAGAGTTAATGTCAGGGGGCTAGAGAAACTTATTTTTAGTTCTCCATCAATTTATTTTTCACTTTACACCCAGATACACAGTAAAGTGAAAGGGTTTGAAGATTTCATGCACAGTACAATCCAAGAATTAATTTCCCATATGGAAAACCAGTAATATCTTCCCTTTTAACGGGCATAGTATTCCTTCATGAAGTTACTGTGTGTCAGACAGTATTGCATGTCTCTTCATAGACAGAAATGGAGTTCACATGTGCAAAGTTCATCATCTGCTTGAATCTTTGCTGGATAAGAAACTATTGCCTTACTCTAACAAATTATCACTCCTTCCAGTCTTATAGTCCAAAATCTCAACTGGTTTTGAATAAGTTTGGTCATCAGCCCCTTAAAGTCAATGGAAGTCAAAGGCCCATTTTCTTGTGAGACTGGCAGTGGCAAATATGAAGACCTCAACTTCTTAAATTTTTTTCAGAACTGTGGTGGCTGTATCCACAGTCACGGAAAGAGTTTCAAATTAAGTGAATCATATAATCAGGCTGGAAAATAGCTCTGTGGTCATCAAGTCTGACTGTAAAATATTAGAAACTTTTAAAAACCCCAAAGCTTCTAAAAAAAATAAGTCATCATAGTCCCTGGAGGAATAGCTGTCCACTTATATTTTTTTGCGAGTCTGTAATGTCCAGAACTGAACTGATGACATACCCAAATATAAAATATCACTTTTAGTGAATATTTGGTATTTTATACCTCTAAGACACTCTTTTTTTTTTTAAAAGAAAAAACTCAACATTAGCCCCACATTAATTCATTGAAAGTCTTCTTGTTGTTGGGTTGCCTTCTTGAGCAGCTTTGAGCAACTAGTACATTAAGTGCTTTTTGCCATCATGATGTGTATTAGACATACATGTGTGTAAGCTATTTGTTCTCTCTTTTTTTTTTTTATTTATGAATAGAACCTGTGTTGGGAAGGTGGGAGGTCGAAAGTTCACATTTTCCTGAAGAATCATCATGAAAAATGAGTGCACACAGACTGGTGTGGTAAACCACTTTATGTATAGTAGAGCAGTATTAGAAAGTAACCTGGTGAAAATCTTGTACAATTTTCAGACTGTTTCTACCGTATTAAAAATAAACATGAAATATACAATATATTATTTTGTATACATAATTGAAAATCAGTTCCTCCCTTCCCCATCTGTTAATATTGTAGCTACACAAAAATCTTTGTGTCTCGTCTGGTGGTGATGATAGCTGTAAGGCTGTATAAAGATGCAGGAAATATAGCTCCCAGTATAATTTTAGGTACTACTAATCAAATGCTGTAAAAGAAACACAGAGCCATAAGCATGAATTCTCAGTATCAAATATGCTTGCTGTTAGTCTCTAAATTAAGAAATAGTCTGTAGACACTGCAATAGTAGAATATGTAGTAGCAATAATATTCTAGAAAAAAATATATGTAAAATTCAGTATTTCTAATGTTGTAATGCATATATGTATGTTAACAGTGAGGAACTGACATTCATTAAGTATGGGTTTTGTACACTGTTATGTATATTCCAACTTTATCCAAAGATCCCAGCTGAGCTGTCTTTGTGTTAGGTACTATAAAGATATGTAGACAAGTGGAAATTTTTTCACAATGAGATCAACCATTGGAATAATCTCCCCAGGAAAGTGATGGATTCCCCAGGACTGGACACTTCTAAGATTTGGTTAGACAGAGTGCCAGGACGTCTAGTCTAGGTCATGTTTTACCTTGACAGGTTGACCCAGACGATCGTTAAGGTCTCTTCCAACCTGCTACTCTGTGACTCTATGATTGCTTCTATGAAATCACTATAGAGTCTTTGCAATTAAGACTTTCACTCTGACCTTACAGAAATTGGGAGAAATGGAATATTGGTCCTTTACTGAACAGACAAGGAGCTGAGGCACAGAAAGATTAAATGGCTATTCCTAGAAGACATTACAGAAAAAAGGTATGGTGAATTTTATTTTAGCCCTGGATATGGCAAGAGCTCCTAATTGTTTTAATAATTAATTATCATGGCATTATTTTCATATATTACTTCTCAAGACATCTTAGGATCTTGTTGCTGTCATCCTATTAAATCACCAAAGTGTTATCAAGCTCCTGGGAACTGGATCTCTGGGAACTGGATCTCTAGGAACTGATTCTAATTCAAAGTGTGGCTGACCAAGTTCTCCTATTGATTTCAGTTTGTTTCACATCTATCCTGAGCAAAGCTTTGGGCTGCTATATACAGAAGTTGTAGGAGGCATGGCATTATAGTAAGGTCTTATGATGAGATTATCTTTGGATTTCAGGCAGGTACCACTTCCTTTTGTGCCTATACCATGCCTCCTGCCATTGCTCCACTGGCCTGTTTATTCTTTTGTCTAAATGTGGAAATCTATAATGTAAAAAGCCCTATCAGACCTGATCATTTTGGTCCCCCTTTATGATCAGAGAGGAGACTGGGTTAATAGAGTTTCTAACCTTAATTGTTTTACCCTAAATTTAATTTTAAAATTGGACAGCTGAATCTTATCTGTAGAGTATGAGCTTCTTTCCATCGACTGTAAACTGCATAAATAGTATCTGGCTCAAATGTAAAGGTCTCATATGTAAGTGAATGAGGTACTTCCAGCCTAAGACCTATGAAATTTATGAAAACAAAGTCTTCATTATAAAGACAATCTCTATAGACTTCTGCTCGAAAGTGAATTTCATACACTGGGAAGAAATCAACTGTCATTTGTTTCTACAGAATACATGATCCTTTCAATTGTAAAATTCTATCTTCTATGGAATTACCACTCCCTGAGGAGTGAATGGGGTGCTTTCCTTAGCTATGTTCATGTGTGTATTCAGTATACAAAGGATGCCTGCTATTAATATATGTTATTGACACATATTTCATCATACCTTGAGAAGTCCAAACCAGCAATTTTTCTATGGTTTTATATGCTTCAGTCCTTTAGGATATTCATTATCATGGAATCATAGAATGGATTGGGTTGGTAGGGACCTTAACGATCATCTTCCACTAGACAAAGGTTGTTCAAAGCACCATCCAACCTGGACTTAAACATTTCCAGGGATGGGGCATCCACAGCTTCTCATGGAACCTGTTCCAAGGTCTCACTGTCCTTACAGTAAAGTATTTCTTCCTGATAGATAATGCAAATATATCCACTTTCAGCTTAAAGCCATTCCCCCTTGTCCTGTCACTACATGCCCTTGTAAAAAGTTCCTCTACAGATTTCTGGTAGGCCCCCTTTAGGTATTGGAAGAATGCTATAAGGTCTCCACAGAGCCTTCTCTTCTCCAGGCTGAGCCACCCCAACTGTCTTAGCCTGTCCCCATAGGAGAGGCTCCATCCCTCTGATATTCATAACATGTTATCTTATATTCCTCTAGCAATTATAATATTATTCTGGCTATCTTCTCTTTTCAGTTACAAAGGTGCAATGAAAAATCATATGAGGCTCTGAGTAGGCTAACTCACACCTTCATGTTGCGTATGCTAACAATTTGTGCAAGAAATGCAATGATAATCTGGTTGTATCACACCAGAACAGCAATTATTGACCACTTAGAAAAGAATAAACTGAAACAGAAGAGCTGCACATTCTTGAAAAGTCTGATTTTGTGGGTTTAAAAACTCCTCTAATGAACTTTTCTTGAAACAAAAAGAAAAGAAAATGTCAGCTGTGCTGCTTAGACATCATTGTCAAAGACCTACTTACTGCACTTTGCATCTCCAAAACAAATATAATAGGCTCTCAGGGTAAATATTCTATACACTGTGGAGAACACTGAATGCTGAAGAAACATGCTGTAAGTGCATGAGAAGGATGCAGACTGGCTGTAGTCCAGCTCCCCATTTGTACCTTATTGCTGTAAAATTTCCATATACTTCCCCTGAGTGCAATGAAAAACTGTGTAAAGTGATACTTCTGGCTTTGAATGAACTAACAGCACCAGGGAATTCTTACAATAAAATGGAAGAGGGGCAGCTTATACAATTCAATCACTTTTTCCTTGGAAAAATGGATACATAAATGTATTTCTAGAGATCTGCCTATAATATATTCTTGGTATATTTAAACCTTGTTCCCAGACATTAAGCAACTTTGCAAAATGTGGATCTGGGTACTGGCAGGCCTGAACATGCTTTAGACATTACTGAAGCTTTTAAAAGGTGTGGTATGCAAGGAGTCCTCTCCACACCTGCATTTTAAGAGAAGAATTTACTTAATGCTAATAACAATACCTTACTAACATTCAGGCTTTCAGACCGAAAATTAGACAGCAGTGCCCTATTTACAAAGGCACAGTCCTCAGAAAATAGACAGATGTAATTAGTTAGCTTAAAAACAAAATTAAACCATCTTTTCCCATAAGCAACCTATACACATACTTAAGGTTGACATTTATCAGTGAATGGGAAGATTTAAGATCCTGAAACTCAAAGAAAGCTGCTGGGTTTACTAAACATATAGCAAACTTTATGTCCACAGTCAGATTCACAAAGGTATTTAGATTTGGTTCTATTTAATGTGGCATTTAGGAGTCATGTCTGTGTGGACTGGTCCTGAGGGACATGGACGTACTCTCTGGTATGGATTGCATGAGGAACAATTCAGAGCACATGGTTGCAGTGTGAAAGTCCCTACACAGCCCATCTATAGAGTGCAGCTCAGATATGCCAGGTTGGGTACATACTGTTAGGAAAGTGACTAATAACAGAATCCCTGCAAAACAACTTAAAAGGCAAAATGCTTGTTTTAAAAATCTGATTGGTTGAGCCACAAATTGCAAAGTGTATATTTTGCTTCACAGAAAGCAGATACAATTTATTAAATCACACAACAGTAAAGTTCAGGTCTTAGGTATTTGGTTGCAAATTCAAACCTAATAATAAGAAAGATATTCTCCTTTCTTAATAAGAAAGTCTTCTCCTTCTTTAGGTTTTTTTGCCATGATCTGATGAAGAGCACACGTCAGTGCAAGGGCACATACCCTGAAACACCTAACTAAAGACTTATGACTCTGTGCCTGCAAAAGATAGCACAATGGGGCCACGAACTGGGGGTCCAGGATTATGCAATATTCACTTCCTGCTGGTGACTGAGCAGAGCTGATACCCGTGGGCCTCTGCTCGCACAGCTGAAGGCATTTTAGGTTTTCAATGCTACTTTTCCTCAGCTTGATGTTTAATTTTTTTGCACCTCTAATGGAGCTTTTCCTTCTCACTCATGATCTCAGAGTATAAGCTAGCAAGTTCTTTTAAAGGAACTCTGTATAAGGTGATCGAGGTTTCTTAAAATTCTGGGTATTTGTTTGTTTGTTTACCAAGTAATAGTAAATAAATCAGAGATTATTTGTTGAGAGAGGCAGAATTATTAGCTGAAAAAGACATATGCTGTTTATCCAAAATCTTTTTTACAAAATTTTCAGATTTGACATGTTGTGCTGGCTGAAATATGTTAATTTTTTATGAAGTAGTCTAGAATTTATTTGTTGTTGGAATTTTCAAAATTGTGTAATTTAATACTTTTTTTAAGGTTTATGCAATTTTGTACATGTATATATTTGTGTGGAAGGGAAATGGTGTGTGTAATTCTTATGATGATCACGAATCTTGTTGTTTCCTTAACCATATATTTCTTCAGTGAAAGTTACAAAGCAAGAGAAAAATCAAAAAGACTTTGCTTTGATTTTAACAATGAATGTGAATTGTGCCTATTAACAGAAATTCTGATCTATGTATGATACACCAATGGCACTAAAAAATTAGATACTTTACAGAATATATTAAAAAGAAAACAAAACATAATAAATCATAGTGAACAATGAGCAGCAGATGCAAACAAGGTTCAGTGTCAAGCAATACATGTTTAACCTACGTTTGTTATGAGAAAAATTAAAGAAATTGGGATTCCTTGCTTGCTTACAAGACCTTGAAAGTTTACAGGAACTTGCATGTACACTGGGGAGCAACTCCAAATTTCCATGGAGTACAGACATTGAGAAAACAGCTGCAGAACACACTTAAGAATCTTACCTTTGTACAAAGCTTTGGCTCTGAATTTTTGCTGTGAATTCAGCTCTGTAGGACCCTGCCAAAGGCAGGGGAGCAGCTGCCTGACACAGTCAGAATAACAGCTGACTGGGATCAGGGAAATGCATGCTGAGCTCCTCCTAAGAGTTCTATGACTGTTTATTGGGAGCTGTGGGCAACCGCTGAGTACTGGTTGCCCAACTCAGCATAGCTGAGGACAGGCTGCCTTGCATTGCTGTAGGTGCTTGCTCTTGTGCAAGGGTGATTTGAAAAGCCCTGATCTACCACTGAGTCTGAACAGCTAAAAAGGAGATTGAATTTAAGGCTTTCGTCTCCAGATCAGCGGTGATGGAATCGAATATGTGTGTGAATATTTGAATTGAATACCCACATTGCTAAGGCTCTCTGTATAGGGAGTCAGATACGGCCTGGTACTCAGTGTACCTGGCATCACTGAGGGGAGTCAGAGAAGCACAGTTTAGGCTGGTTTTGGTACCACCAGTTAGGCTCATCTTAAATGTAACTTCCTTTAAAACTTATCCCAGACACATAAGGTGTTGGGGACATGAAAATCTTAATAGCTTAAAAGCATAAAAAAAAAAAAAAATCTATTTAAATTAATACTATTATAATTTGCTCTTGGAATAAGTCTTTATTCAATTTCAATTTACAGTAAAAATTTAAAGCTGAATCATAAACCCTCAAAGATGGGATTTGTCTGTGGAAATTTTGAGACAAATTTAAATACATTAGTGACTAATAAGGGATGACCAAAGTAAAAGATCTGGCCTCTGTGCAAGCCAGTTTTGGAGGCTTTTTTACGGCGTTGCATGGGGTTACACACTATGGAAGTCAGAATTAATTTTTTTACTCAGGAAACTTTATAGTCTTCTAATGAAGGATCATTGTGTAATGTCCTGGAAAAGTTTCCTCAGTCTTCCTAACCAGAGCTTTAGACAAATAAAATACGTCATCATAGAAAGCATTTCAGTTTTATACAACGACCACCTGAAATTTTTGTGGTGTACCTCATCTGACATCAACAGAATACACTTGATTAAGACATCCAGCTTTGTATGGTTAAAGTGGGGTTAAAATATAGGGAAGTGGACTTTTACTAAGATGCAGATGCTTAGTAGGCTTAATTCAAAAGGAGATGGTGGACCAGTTTTTGCAATTGATCCCTGGCTGAAGTTTTGAAATCTTTCAAAAATATATACTTTTTCTAAGTTTTCTTTTGTAAACTGTACCACCCAGGTCCCAGCCTGTGTACAGATTATGTCATACTACTGGATCTATCTTATTAAACCATTTTTAAATTTATATTGATAATGAAGTAACAAGTGAGGGAAAAGCTGAGTCACGCATACAAGGGCAATTTGAGTCCTATTCGGACTCAGGTAAAACTGGTAAACGTCAATATCTCATGTAGAAGCTTGAAGTTTTTGTACCACAAGTGCAGAGCACGAAGGAAGAAAGTGCTGGTAGAAGAACAATGATTTTGGGTCAGTAAAGGAGGTGCTGTAGGTGACATCTAGTAGGAGAGAAAAAACTGTCAGTATGTGAAGACCAACTAATTAGTAAACGCATTGTAACAAATTAGTGGAAATGGGATCAGCTGAACTCAGGCAGTTACAGCAATGTACAACGTACTTTACAGAAGCACTTAGGGAACCCTTTCACCTACTGTTGGAGAAGAAGTGACTAATTTTACATGCATGTGTGACAGCATAATCTTATTTTCTTTTGGATTCACCAGTCATGATTGGTGTTCTGATTATGCAGTGCACGCCAGGCCATATAAGTAGTATTGTTGCTTTATAGGAGGTAATTTTGGTGGTGAAAACAGTGATTTGACAGAAACAGTAGGCTGCTCCAGGGTTTTGAGTTTTTAAGGCATTTTGAAAAGTTTTGTAGTAGGTTTAAATTTGCAACCAAATACTAAGCAAACTAGCATTCCCTGTAAATTAGAAACCCTGCTTTTAGAGCACATCCACCTCGTAAGACTGTATCTTCCTAATGTTTAGGATGAATATTTTTTACTTCATATCACATACTTGTTGACCCACCCCTTAGCTTTCAAGCAAAGTCACAAGACCGACGCATTGTAAGCCTCTTATTACTGAAATTGCTCTTATTACCCACAATATCTAAACTTTATTACTGAAAATGATGGTTTTCAAATATCCTTGGGAATTTAGAGAGTTCCACAGTTCAGAAATGCACCAGCCTTGCCAGCACTGAATGTCATAAGTAAATAGGCAGCAGAAGAAATCCTAACTTCCAAACAGTCCAGAAGCCAAACAAAATATTACAGGCAGAAAAAAAATCCCCAAATCCAAACATAATTATACAGCCAGAGTTCAGGTTGTTCGGACTTGGAATTAAACTGCTTGCCCAATCCTATCAGGGGATCTTTACAGTTCCAAACCCACGTATGCTTCCCATTTACTATTTCTATTCTATACCAACCTGCTATTTTCTGCTCAACTGGTAAGCAAAAGTTACTTTAAAATTTATTTTTTAGTCTGTACTTAACATCAACTGTCGGACAACAATAACAGTCAGAACAGTGAGCTAGTCCATCTGCCTTTCAGGCAGTCCCTCCAGGAGAAACTTTCTTTATCTAGATGGATATTTCAGTCTGTTTTAAAGACCATAAGGTGTATATACAACCAGCCACTAGAAGAACTATTACACTCTGAAGCCTGGCTTTGCGCAACTTTCACCATTGGGACAATATTTTTTGTGAAAAACATTCTATTTTTCATGATGCTGGATTCCATAAATGCACTGACTTAGTTTTTTAGTTAGTCTGAAAGAGATTGGGAAGGACACCACCCATTAAAAACAGATCTGAAACTAATAGCAGTCACTGGTGCCTTTAAGGAAACCAGTATTACAGGGGGGGCAGAAAGATCTGTCTGTTATTAAAGTTGCCTGACATATCTCATGATAAAATCACATTTTCAAATGCTAATTGTTCATCATATTTCATCTGTTTGGACTGAAATTTTCCATACTCTCTGACTGCCTCAGGATAAATTTCTTTAGGGAAATTTCAACAAAAATAATTTAGCTAAAGAAATTTCCTCTCAACTGGCTGAGCTTGGACTCTTTCCAACTACTAGAAATAAACCAGCTCCTTCCACTCCTGCAATGAAAGATTCATGCAGTATTACACTTTTCCTTGGTAATACTCAACAAGCTCCTTACTTGTTGAAAGTAAACATAATGCTTGTGACTGTAATAAGGAGTGGTGATTTTACATCACTAAGATTTTGACCTAACGGGGATTCACAGGTCTTTGTAAGAAGCTGAAGATTGGTACTATCAGTTCTGTGGAAGTGGAGGGAATAGAATGCTTGATTATTTTTGTTTTGTTTAATTTTCAAAGTAAAGTAATAGACATTGATCTACAGATATGATTGTATTCTGCCTGCCCACAAGGAAAAACTGTTTGATTTCAGTCTGGCATGGACTGGTGTATAACTTTGATGTATTTGCTAGAGATATTTCTAAGAGAATTACATATTAAAAAATAGTTAAATTTTTATTTTTGTATTAATTGATCTCTGCCACCTGATTTGCAAAGATATGCGACCAGTAAATGTGGCTTTGTTCTATTTTATCTTGCACCTCTAATAAAAATTTGAACATCTCTCTGACATTAGCCTGCTAGAAGAAATGAAAGTGAGAATCTTCCATACTATTAAAATGGGTCTTCTTTCATGTGCATCTTCTATAAACATTCACAGCTCCTGTGATGGTGGTACCACTTAACCCTATTTTTAAACTTCATTAACCTCTTTCTTGATGCTTGTGAAACGAGATTTGTTAGCTACTTCACTCTTTAAATATTTCTCTTCTGTTAAGCTAAAAGCAAAACAAAATAAAAGCGGGATATAAAGACCTGGGAAACATCTCATCAGCGATGTGCTATTTGTCTTTCAGTAGAGTAAGCATACAATATGGATCTCCAGATTTGCTGTTAATTTGAGAACCACTGATATCCTCTGTACCGATTCTTTGGCTCTTTTGTTTCAGATAAATTCAAACTTACCATTAAAAGATAAACATGAAACGAGGCTATGAGTTCTAATGAAGAACCACAGGACTTAAATCTAATAATCCAATCCACTGATACTAATGAATAATTTTCTCACATTCAGAGTAGGTGGTTGCTTCCTGAAACAAGCCATCCTCAGTACTTGTTTTATTCCTTAACCTCCTTGCATTTCTCACTGCATGTTTAGAGTCCTACACCAAAGACTCCATGCACACTGACTTATTTTATTCATTTAGATTTTCAATGAAAAAAAGGTGGAATATAAGTCTAGGTAAATGGATTTTTGAAGCTCAGTAGAATTCTAGCTTCTCTATAAAGAAAATATGATATCACCTAAAAATACAAAATATTTTTAGACATACATAGCTACCTGTGGTTTCACCTTATGAATTTTTCAACTATTTTATCCACCAAATTCTATCATGAGAAAATCCCAATTTCTAGAGTGACCTGACAAGTTAAATTTTAAACCAGATTTTTCCTTTAAATCTATCAGTCTTTTTTATTTAAATATTTTGAAATGTGAAGCTCCACAAAGGTATGCGTTTATTTACATGAACGTTTTTCCAAGCTAAGTGATCAGGCAGGTCTCCCAGTGTTGTTATGAAAACAGGATTTTATTAAATGGCTCTGAAGAGAACTGAATGGTAGATGTGCAGCTGCTAGATTTATGGAGCTGCTGGATCAGGAGTACTAATTTTTCCTAGGGTTAATATGTTTGGGTGATGTCCTTCTGAAACATGGCTGGAGTCTGTAGACTGTACCTCATGCTTTAACAGAAGAACTCATGATGAATGTAGATTCAAATACCCTTAATATTTTGCAGATGCTGTGAACATCAATTACAGAACACTGCAGTGAAGGGGTTAATGATTAATTAAGTATGATGATATGAATTAAGTATCAGCAGGGTCTAGGGTAATTGATGTCAGGTGAATGGGAAACTCCCCAGGATAATGCCAGTGCCAGAGGGAGTGGTGATTAGTGGCATAAATGCTGGTGTGATCTGCATCTGATGAAGGCAGAATTGAAATGTTTGTGGGACTAGGCCCAGCTGAGAATAATAAAGGCTTTTCTGTTCCCAACTGAGAATAAAGGAAATTTTGAATCAAAATATGTAAATACAGGTAGGACCCTTCCTGTCTTTAAAAAGTGCAGCAAGACCTATGCTTTTAATACTTGTCTGCATAAAGCTCTGAAAAGTAATTCTAAAAGTTCATTGTGAGCCATGTAATCCTTAATTTTAAGTAGTTTCAAGGGAAGAAGAAAATTGAGGTCTGTTGTTTTATTTTGCTCATTGCAAAAAACAAGGCAGGACAGTCTTTGAAGTGCAGATGAAGATTTTGCTGCGTTTCCACTTACTACATTTGCAAACTAGACAATAAATATTCTGATACAACTTTGTAAATCTCTTTGAGAAAGCCAGATGGAAAACACTGTTTCTATTTATTTTTGGATAGCTAGAGCTGTAACTTCCTATTGTTATTGTATGGGCATATGTAAGAGGGTCTTCTTCAGGTAGCTCTAGATAATTTTAATTCCTTTCCAGAAAAAAAGTCTATTGTGTGTGTTGTAAAATACAGTGCAGAATTTGTAGTGCATAATCACTTAATTAAAGATTGTCTCATAATGCATGTACTTTATTGAATTGAATTAAGGTCGTGCAAGAAAGGTCAATTATTCTGTTACCTAGCTTAGATGTGCTTAAAAATGTTCTTTATTAAGTAATCTGATACAGCATTCTACACAGAAAATTGTATATCTTGTGCCATTATTTTATGTTAAAATCTCTTTCAGCCTGCATACCTACAAGGACCATGTTAATGGTTCTTATTTGTTTACTATATGCAAATTGTATGAACTTGTGATGTAAATCTGGGCTATATCAGTCTAATTGACATGCCAAATAAGAAAAACAGAGGAATTAAGAATTTCTTGGGGTATCAATAAAGGTTTGATATAGAGAAATTGGCAGAAGTCTTACCATGGTCTGTGGATAATACAGCCTAAACACAGGTCACAATGAGGGAAAGTTAATTTTTGCTCCATGATATTACAATCATAATTTTAGCATGATTGTTGAATGGCTGGGTGACTCATTATCTGTACGTACTGTATATACTGGCTCTGTACTACTTCTGCATTATATAGGAAGGTATCTTTAAATCCAAAATGACAGACATGGTAAAACAATGGTGAATCTGTTCATGGAGCTACATTAGCAGAGCTTGTTCTAAAAGTACAAGCTATATATATGAGGATGGATTATTGGTGATTATTATACCTCTGGAGAGTGTGATAAGTGTAAAATATAAAATTAATAATGATTTCTTATGTTTTCAGATTGTTAATATTTTACATATATAACATTTATAGATAAAATTAAAGTTATGAAGGAATTAATTTATGGAGTGTGCAAAATTCAGTTATACATATTTTGTGAAAGATGTAATAATATGAGAAATGTTTGTTTCACTTTCCATCAGGTTATCTACATAACTCTCAAATAAAAATGCAAACTTTGTCTGATTATGAATTTTTACATACCCTTTAGTTCATGAGGAATAGCATTTAGTCATGTATACAGTACTACAGATGAAGTAACTTTGCTTTAATTATAGGTGTAGGTATTTTGCAATGATGCCAAAACTTGTCACTGAATTAATCCCTTGCTTTACTGTTTAAGTTCTTAAAGAGATTTATGCAAGAGAGTGAGTAACATTCTCCATTCCTTTACAGAGGGGAAACTTGAGGAAAATATTCCTTAAAGAATCCAATTCTTTGATGTATTTTATTTAACAGATATTTCATGGTGACCAGCTGGAACTCCTATTGACCTTCATGGAGCAACATTTATGCCAACACAAAGCAGTTGGTGCTTTGGAGAGCTAGAAAGCCTGGTCAGTAATATTAAACCCGATCTTGTAGTTTAAATCCCAAATGTTAAAACAAGAAATATTTGTTTTTCTGACTCTTTCTCCCTGACTGTGAACACATAACTGTTATGAACTCAGCTTTCTGGATTCTGGGACTGCTCTGAAATTGGGGTCACTTGGCTTGCAATGCAGCACTCCACAGCTGCGCCACGAGTTCACCAGGCAGCCCTCTCCAGCAGTGTTTATTATACTTGTGTTCACAGCGTATCTTGCTGAGTAGTGCATGCAGCTTTACTGCTGGTAAATTCTGTGTAGATTATCCCTTCTAGTTAGTTCATTAAAACTATCATTATCAATTTTCCTAGAAAAACAAGGGAGAAAAATATCTGAAACTGGATAGATGCTCCCTTACTGCTGGCAGTAAACTGCAGGAAATATGGGACAATCCTTGGGAGAGAACAAGAGGCAACTGAATGTGCAGCCATGCAGCTAACACACTGATTGGGCATTCCAGCAGGCTAGATAAAAATTATTTATGTTGTGGCTATGTGTAAAATGGCCTGGGCACTTTCCAAATACAAGAGAAAAAATAGTCCTGACACTCAAGGACTGGAGTATGAGAGGACAGATAGACATGTAGTGAAGGCTGTTTGAGGGCAGAGCAAAGAAACCAAAGGATAAAGCTGAAGTCAGAGATAGCTGAAAGTTTCTGAAGTTGTTTGATTTATTTTATGTCAATACTGGAAGCAATAAAATACCAGTACCATCAATACCATTCCAATCTTCTTTCTCTTTTATAAGCATCTTCACCGTTTACCTTGTCTGGAAACCTTGGTTCCGCTACTAAGGTCCCTCATGCTCTCTTTCTCACCAGGTAAATAAACTTCTCAGTCAAAAGATAAAATAATGTGTCCCTGAGCTATAAATACATGATAATCTGCAGTGTTGGGGGTTCAGGTAACTTACAGCTATACAGAACTTGCCAGTAAATAAATCTTGTGCATCAAAAGTGTACTCCATGATCATAGTCCTGATGACTGGAGACAGTCTTGAAAATACAAGGGTATTCCTTTTTGGAAGGCAGATACAGGGACTGTGAGAATGAAGACCTTGGGCCCACTGTAGGAGAGGATCTGGTTCAAGACCATCTTAAGAACCTGAAC
>WYDI02040746.1:8197-31280 GCA_009867235.2 Psittacus erithacus
GCTGTGGCTGCCCCATCCCTGGCAGTGTTCAAGGGCAGGTTGGACACAGGGGCTTGGAGCAAGCTGCTCTAGTGGAACGTGTCCCTGCCTCACACTCAAACCAGTCTGGGATTCTATCTTACATGAAGGCTTCTGTTGTTATCTTTCTGCTACACGTAACTGGCTTCTCCCTCTCCTGCAGCACTGAAGTGCTTTCCAGGAGGCTGTGCTGAGATGTAGAGAACTCCTTCCATTTCTTACTGCACCAGCATGCTGTAGATGTACCATAGCGTGAAAGCAGTCAGGACTCCAGTTAGCGTCAGCTGGAATTTCACAAGAGTGTGGAGAGAACAGATCTCCACTGCTTTACTGACAACAGCCTTCTCACTGCCCTGCCTTTGGACCCAAGGTGGATGAATGCTTGAGGAACAACGATTTCCAAGCATCACTGACTACTGATTCCTTAGCAGCTGGTCAGGAACGTTCTTTACTTAAGAAAGGGCTTTTTTAGTTCCTCAAAGCGATGACGTTTTGTTCACACCTCATCTTTAATTCCTGCAGCAATATTTTCTCTCACTGAGAGAGCTCCCACGGGACCTTCCCTCAGTATGACTAACATGCTCCAGTGTACTGCACCACATTACCCTCTGATTGCATATTGCAAAGCAGCCAGACTATAACAACTGACAGACCCTGCGCACAGCGCCTGGCCCAAGCCTAAGGATGGCATGTCCTATTCATCCAAAGAGACATCTATTAAATTTACTATTGTCTACCCTAAGGGGAGAGTGAGTTGTACAGTAGTTAGGCCTTCCAGAAACCCTGGAGGCTGCTTGAGATGCTGGCTGAGTGCACACAGCCTCTGAGCGCCTGGGAAATTCCAAATGAATCACAGGTAGGAGTCCTGACTTAGGGAAGTGATGATGAACAACGTGGGCATAAAAGCAATACAATCCATGAGAATGAAATGATTTGTATAAGAAAATTTAGCTTGGAAAGAAAACAACCAGTTGGTTTATCCCAATGCTTATTAAAGCCTTCTGTGGTACCTCCTTGTGGCCATGGGATTTTTAAGATCTCATCCTGCAAAGCACTGGCACCTTCTTGGAGGTAATGAATGTTCTTACCTGGCAGCGAAGCTGGACAAAAGGAGCACTCGAATGTCTCACAGTGAGACTCCGAGAGAAGATGGAGGGATGAGAAAAGCAAAGCCTCAGGCTTGGATGATCAGAAAATCCTGAAGGAGTTCAGATGTGTTTCTGAACCTGTTCTGCCTAGAAATCACAAAGGATCCGGTTCCCTCAAGTGATTCACAGTGCTGCTCTAGTTTCAGCTAGAAACTACCCTCTATTTCAGCAGATTTTTCTGCTTTTAGCCTAAAACCAGAAATTGCAAGAGCACAATAAACATTCTGTTAAGTCTGACCAAACTTCTTCTAGCCTCGGAAAAAACACCTATCCTTGCTTTATTAGGCCCAATTTGAATCACCCATCTGTTGTCTGAGGGAGTTTGAAAGCTCATGGGTGGAATAAGAGAAAAATCTTTCCATCTTAACTATTCCACCGGCATTTGCTTACTAGTTTCCTGCCAACCAAGAAGCGTCTGAAGGGGACAGCAGCTGAAGCCTTTTGGAACTCTTTAGTTCAAGCTCTACATAACAAGCAAGTAACAAGAGTATTGTGTATTGTCACAGGCATCTTTCCTCATGAAGGTTAATAAAAAGCATGTAGAGGTCTGGAGTTATTTTCCCCACTCCTCTTTATTACTTTTCCTTTGTTCTCTTGCTTATCTATTCCTTTTTAATGCAGAAGATAATGTAATTCTGATTCTCCTGGCTTGTGATGCTCAATGCATTTTGACATGTGATGCTGGTTGATGAAATTGGAGGAGAAAAGCTGTATGATGACTTAAAGTGTTATTTTCATGATTGTGCCACTCTTGAGTATGGCACAAAGGCAAACATGACACATGTGCTTCCCAAAGGAAATAATCAGGATGACAGAACGCTAAATTAAAAATTAGACTGTCCTGGTTAAACCAGGGTGTCTGGACATCTAACCTTATAGGATTATATCTAACATCCTTTTACCAGCGACAGTTAATGCTCGAAGGGATTTTGTTCTCATGTAATCCCTGCATTGCTTTCAAATCTGCTTGTTTGGGGAGATATAATTAAAACTTATTATTCCTCCTTTCTCTGCCAACCAACTGTCAGAGAGCAGGAACAGAGAAAACAAGATTTCTTTACCAGTGAAAACCCTTGTTATTTTATAGCTAAAACCTTATATATCCGCCTAATTTCAAATCAAAGGAGCAGTACAGCCCTTTTCACTGGCAAAATGTACTGGACATGACAGGTACTGATATCAAACTTCCATAAAGAAAAAAGGAAAGTGTTGACAGAGCACTAGAGAAACAGGAGTTTCAGAAGCAATCTCTTTCTTCTCCTCCTTCCTCTTTGTTCTGCATCTTAGATGGCTTTTGCATATGATGCAGTATAATGACTAGACAATTACTTTTGTTCATACCACTCCACCTTTTTTGTGTATTTAATGCAAAAGAACAAAAGAGTGCATAGCATAGGAATGTCACTGGATAAAAGTGGAAATCCCACATGAAATCTGGGGGGAACATTCTAATGTACTTAGAGTATGAGCGATACTGTGCTGTTTAGATCCCTGAAGGAGTTTCAGAGATCTGACAACCTTAAACCCAGGGATTCAGGACTTTTTTATTGCTGATACATTCTCTCATGTCAGTTCAGGTTGATCTTAATAGCTCAAATCCAGGATATGAGGGATGGCATCTCTACGAGTTTGAGAGAGGACAGAGAAACCTGCAAGGAAAGCTTTAGATACCATATGGCCAGAAGAAACCAAAGCTTTGCTTTCATGTTTTACTGGCATTCAAATAAACTGATAAAGGCAAAACTCAGCTCCTGGGGGGCAAATATAGCTGGAATATATCTAGTGGTTTCTTCTCTTCCAGTCCCCTCCTGACCACCCATCCTTGGTCAGCACACACTGACTATTCTTTCACCTGATACCCACAAGCAGACTAAGCACAGCTCAAGCTCATCTCCTGCTGCAGGACAGCAATGTAGAAATGGACCTTCCCCATGCCAGCCCCGAGTTCCACATGCTCCTTTTGACTTCCCTGCTAAAGTGCCACAGGAGATGTGGGTTTATATTGCTGTGACACATTTTCCCCCACTTCTCAAGGCTGACACATTCTACATAAAACTGTTTTGTTGTGGTTAGCTGAATCACCTCATGCCTCATGGAGTGCTCACAGCTTTGCTGTTAGTGTGACATTAATATTGCCTCCATCCCTGCTGGACAGACAAGGCATGAGTAATCCTGCCCACAGTCCTCAGCTCCTCCCCAGCTGCTAGGACCCTTCAGTTGCAGGTCTGATCCACAATAACCACTGCAAAAAGCCTAACACTACATTTCTGGAAGCAAATAAGACCAGTCCCCATGAGCCGAGACACTTCTCCTTCACAAGGCACAGCCATCCTACTGTGTTCAGCAGGATCTCAAGCACGGGGAGCAGCCAATGCTGCCTGCTCTGCCTGTGGGCAGCTCTTACCCTATCGGTTTGGCACAGCAGGTTCTTTAGGGAAGCCTTACTTCCCTTGGAGAGAAAACTGCAGCCTGCCTGTAATTATTCTTCAGCAGATTTCAGAGGACAAGCCAGTCAATTCTTCTAGGAGGAAATCCACAGTAGTAAATGATCCCATTAAGTTTGGTGTGCAACCAAGTCCCAAAGCTGAAAACAAGAATGATTTAATAAAAGAGGGCAGTTTGAAGGCATACTCATAGCCACTGAACATCGGTGATTGCAACAGCTACCATATGGCACTGTGTGAAGGTGGGAGGGAAAATGCAGGCTCGCAGGTATCACTGTGTGGTATCTGGCAGATGATGGGCTTTCAGCACTGACACTAAATACATCATCATATTCTGCAGTTATATGAGGTAATAGCAGGGTCAATGCCAAGAAACTCCAGCTTCTTGTTTGCTTCAGGTAAGAACTTCTGAACAGCAAAAGAATAAAAATACCCAAACCCATCTTCCCTGCAAAAGTGATTATCACATGGTGTGTATCGCTCATAATAACTAATGGGGCTGTACCCATTTAATACCAACTTGGGCCCGATACATAAACATCTAGCATTGCCCTCAGTAGTCAGCAGTGGATTTGGGGTCTATTCCCTGCATTATGCTCATGTGGCAGCTTTGCTGCAGCTCGTTTTTGCATGCAAAAAGGATGTATAATTTGGGGAAAAACACAACAACTAGAACAGGTTTTTAACCCATCTTAAGGCTGAACTAAATTCAGTCTTTTCTAACTAACAGACATCAGCAACACAAATCTTTCCTTCACAGGTCTTAATCTTGTGGTGGAGAGTTTATCTTTGTAAAGGACAAGAAGGTGCCTCAGCTTCAATGTGCTAAACAGCTAGACCAGAGACTAATGCTACAGTACAGTCTAAGCTATTTATACTGGGCTTGCAGAACTTGGCTGCAATTACAGATATGACACATTTCACTCTTCTTCAATCCTTCCTGTTCTTTGTTTTTTCCCTCTTGGATCAAATTCAATTCTGTGTTTAAGTATATCCCTATTAAGAACAGATCATAAATCATAAAATTCCTTTGGACCATTCAGTTTTAGTCTGAATCAGGAGCTCAGGAGCAAACCCATCTTTTTAATGTTACTTTGGTCATCTTTAAGGAAAATTTAATCTTCTGTTTCTGGGCACAACCAAAATCTGAGTGATGAGAAGAAACTATGGCAAAAATTCTGTAGAGATGCAGGTGGTTTCCCCTAAAAGTAGCTCAAAGCAGCCGTAGCTTTCAGTCTTTATAGTAACCCAGTATGTTCACAGTCACCTTTCATGAGCACATATTAGACTGTGACAGGTTACAACTGAAAAACCCAGCTCCCTTCATCCCAGAAAAATTTCTTTGGATAGGTGACTATGGAAAATAATCAGGAAGTGTTTAATCATTGTGTGACTGTAAGTGGGAATAGGTAATGTATTCATTCTGAGTTTTTCCACTTGTGTGCAGTAATGAATTTACCTGAATACCACCGAGACAGGACCAAATGCTACTAACCAAAGTCAATGGGGTTAAATAGTGATTTATATGAAGGCAGAATTTGCTTTGTAACCTGTATCTGAACAGGGGATCTATTTAGGAAGAGCTACACCATCTATTGCTTGAACCCCTGCTAACCTTATCTATATTGTGGTTTTGATTACTCCACTCTTGTTACTTCTTTTCACACATAAAGTCATTGAATATTCATCTCTTTATTGTATCAACCTTATTTTTGCTATGATATTTCATCTGCTTTTAAACAGTGGATACACGCATATTAACCCATTGATGAAATCCTCACCCAAGGACATGCAATCCTTTCTTTTTACACAGTGCTTTCATAACTTACTTTGTTTATAGCCCATTCATTTCAGATAGTTTGATGCAGCAGTTCCCAGTTGGTTTTAGTGGTTAGCGAAAGGCTATGTCATCCTTTCAGAAATGCAAATCTATTATTTCATTCCTATGTGTTGATCCAGATTGTAACCAAACACATGATTAAGATAACACGAACATCTTTTAGCAGCAATGTGTTTTTCCAAAATGCATTCTTCATTGTTGAATTAAAGCTAAAGCTGGGTAATATGAACAAGTCAGGCAAGGAAATGCCACGTGGCAGCTGCAGAGATGAGACAGGGTGAAGATCGTGATAAGTGAAACTACCAGAGGAGCTCAGTTATGAAGTTAAATACAAAGACTGGAATTTGGCCAGCAGATTTAGGTCAATAGCCTTACCCTTCAAGAACTTCATAGCAAGCGTTCAGCACCTAGGTTTTACAGCTCATCTTGGAAAGCATGGTGATCAACTGCACTGTAAAGATGGCTTTGTTTCAGGATTAAAGTCTGAAGGAGAGGAAAAGCCCAAGAGCAATGTATAGCACCGCCAGCTTTGCTCTGGAAACCTGGACTGTTCCTCAGAGGTCTCCAACTCAAGTGCAGTCCAGAGTCAAATACATGTAGCCCAAAATTTAGCTTCAGGTCTTCAAATGCTCCAACAGGAACATTTAAATATAAAGCACAATACTGCAGCATGCTTGAATTGAGTCTGTCACTGCCACAGGCTTCAAATAATTATCTAAATACAACAGTCATTATATACTGAATTCAAACTTTGTCAGCCACAAAAGCTTAGAAACGCATATTTGTCCCAGTCTACACTCAACAAAATGAAAACCGGTTAGCTAAATACCATAAGACACAGTGGGAGCACTGACATATGTATGCAAGTTATTTTAACTAGACTACACAAGAGCGACACACACAATCTGCTCCCTTATGAAAACCCAGATGCAGGCTTAGTACATACTACACCTAAAGTGAGGAACACTTCCAAATGCTCAGGAAAACATTGCATTAAGTAACCCCTGGAAAAATCAACCTATCTCCCTAAATTCCTAGGCCAGCCTCTCCAGCATTCACCCTGAAATAAGTTTTGCAGGCAACCAGTCAATTAACTCCAGCCATTCTCCTATCTGCTTTTACCTAAAGCACCAGCAAACAGTCAGGTATTTTGACATCAGCAGGTAGAAGAGCCTCATTACTTTGCAGACCTAAACCCACAGCTTAATTAGTAACATAAGCATCTATAAAGGAACAAAAGGTGAGGGACAGCTTGTTTAGCTGAGCTTCCATTAAATTTATGTGCACTGATCTAGCTGCTGTAATAGCTTGGCCTCTTTCGCCCATATCCTTCTCTGGTACGGCGCCAGGTTCATAGTGCGGGGATCATACTAAGTTAAATGAGTACTGAGGGGTGGCCTTATCTGCACAAACACACTTTCCCACTGCCCGTGCTATTATGAGATTCATACGAGTCATTGCAAATTTTGCTGACTCAGGCTCTGTGAAGAAGTAATCAGCAGCAAGTAGCAGCGCCAATGGGTAGCTTGAGAAACTCCGAATGAGAACACAGATTAGCAGCTCGCTAAGTAAGGCACATTCTCAGTACCGGTGGAGCTTCTGCCTTCCGGGAAAGAACAAACAGACGAAGCACATTGCCCCCGAGCCAGGGTGGCCAGCACAGAATGAACACCTTGCAGCACGTCCCAAACCCACACAGCATGAGACAAGCGTTTTGTAACTTTACCAACTGAAAGTCACATTTCTTTCTAAAATGAGTGGAAGTCAATAAATTCCTATGGATAAAAGTAGTTAATTGATTTTGCTGCCGCCTGTGAGCCAAAGTAAGCTGTGAATGTAATATTACTCACTGGCTTCTTCACACTATTGCAAATATTTCACACAAGAGAACTCTAGACAAATTATTCTAGTCCTGTGTCTTTTTATTACTGCTAATAGCTTGTTTCAACAAAGAGTCAGACATTCCAAAATTGATGGGAAGAATATTGACATTGGCTTAATAAATCCTTCCAACCAGAAAGAGTTGAACAAAGGGAAATAGGTTGCGTTTTTCCTTGTGGACCTGTTCCATAATTAAGAAGCTTGGGGTAGATTTTAAAGCCTGAGAATTCCAAGACATGTATCAGTTTGTAATTCCTGTGATCATTTCTTCTTTCAGAGCACCCGTCTACCATCTAAATGCCTTTTAAAGTCTGCCCCTTGAACATATTGTTCTTTGGCAATTTATCTCTGTGCGTATCTTTTTTGGTATGCAGGAAGCTTAGGTATACTACACACTGATGGCAAAAAGTGATGGGCTGCAAAAATAAAGCTTAAACTAAGATGAAATCAAAAAACGTGGAAAACTACAGGGTCAAGGCTCGCTGAGCAGCTTGGGTCGAGATTAGTGGTGTGCAATGTTAAGTTTTTAAGCCAGCCAGCCTTGAGTTTAGAGCACAACTGATGTGCACTTGAATTCAGCCCATCACAGACAGCTTAGCACCGCTTGACTGTCAGAGCCAGACTGATCTTTGTAATGACTGTTAATATCGGTTGGATAATAAGCTCATATGTGAACATCACATATAATCTTGATTAATACTTATATGACAGTACGGTAGCAGGACAGAGAAGACATCCGGGGTGGAGATAGGGAAAGAAGCACTTGCCACTCTGTGATCGGTGCCACACAGTGTGGTATCGCCCCATCTCACTCAGCTGCATGAAGAAAAGGAAAACAACACTTTCTTAAGAGACACCCAGTTTTTCTAAGGCAGGAGTATCCAGAGGACAAAACAACAATAACAGGGTCTGCCATGCTGGTAAAAGATGGGTGAATGCTTTTTCAGCTATATATGGCCGCTCAACAATGAACCTCAGAGGCACAAAGTAGAACAACCCACTGCAGTTTTGACAACCTTGTAGCTAGAGCTGTAATTGATAAGACTGATAAGATGATCTTTATAAATATACCTTTACAAGTAGATTTCGTCCTATCCAGGGAATTAAGGTAAGAAGGTAATTTTCTAACCTCCTCTCCATCTGCCAGCCACTCTGTGCTCAGAAGGACGAGCCCATGTTCAAGCACAATGGGATTTACAAAAGTCTTCACAGGCACAAAGGATTTTTGCTAAACCCTTCTCCCCTCTTTTTCATGTAGAGTTTTGCCTGACTCTTGCTCCTTTTATTCTCTCTTTTACATGATACCTCTTATCTCTCCTTTGCTCAGTCTCTGTCACTGTCTCTCTCAAATCTGCCTATCTGCTTGGCCCACTGCCTCAGCTGTAGGCACAAAGCTCTGCTCATCGGTATCTCTCAGCCATGAAATATCAAGCTTAGGGCACTTCTGGGAAAGATGCAAGGCTATCTCATCTGCCTACCTGGAACGCCATTGTCAGAGGGATAATAGAGACATTTGAGAGAGAAACAGAAGCCCTCCCACACAGCAGGCAATTGTGCTTATGAATGTTGTCTCTCATGGAAGGAGTAACTATATTCCTACTCCATAACTGGCTGGACCTGTCATCACTGCAGCAAATAAATAGTGAGGATGGGTGAGAAGACTGGCTTCCAGCTTGACCTGAAAATCATTTCTAATCTACAGGATCTCAAGCGTTTTGAGGCTGGCTGCTAGAGGAAAATGTGGTTCTTGCATGGCAGAAGCGGGTATTAAGGAGAAGGCTATGGTGCACTAAAGGTCTGAAGCTTTGCTTCACTCATTTTCACCTCTCAGTGAAAATTCCCTCTCCCCAGATTATAGGAAACACGGGTCTCTTCCAATGGCTGCTTGTTCAAGAGCAGTTTTCCATCAGTTGTTCTGGCAAATGGTCCCTGTGAAAACTGCTGAAAATTCTAGTACCACTGCTTTAGAAATAGCCTTTTCATAAGCAAATATCAAATTGCCCTGCTATCTTCATGGGGCATTGTTCAGTAAATAAAGAGCACTGACAATTGGCACAAAAGCCAGACATCCAAATTCCAGAAGGTAAAAGAAAATTCCTTTGTATCGGCCCTTTGATTCCACCCCAACACAGTTGAACTCTGCCTACAGAGAAGTTCTATTTAAAAACCAACAACAAAAATCGCCTTTTCTTTCCTTTGTACATTTTGCTGCTTTGTGCTCGGACCTGTACTGACTTTGTGGAGTCATTGCACTTACTGCTAAATGATGTATGAAAAGAAAAATTCCTGTCCTTCACATACACCAAAAGAATACCGGCAGCTCTCAGCAAACCCAAGTATGCTGCTTGTTTATATCGAATTCAAACTCATCAAGGGAACATCCTGAATTGAAGGATAATTCTCATCCATCCAATTACCTCTATTGCTACTTCAAAGGAGACACATTTAAGGACAGTCTTTCTTTGCCCCTTCATCTCCCCTCAACCCATCTTCAGGTTTTAAAGATTTTACGTTTTAAGGGCAGATTTCAAAGTTAAGAGGGTAAAAGCTTAGGGAGGGGGATTTCTAAAGGCTTCGGTGTGGCTCTCTCTGACACCACAGGCAAGAATTCCTCCAAAGAGCGATCTTACAACCTGAAAAGCCATTGGCACAGTTGTAAAAACCAGAAATAGACCCCCCGGCAGACACCGTGAGCCTGGCTTGGCTGTTTTCCCTCTTAAATTCACCCTCCCTTGGTCCAGTGGGAACTCCAAGCTATTCTACACAGGTACTTGATTTTCATGGTAATTAATGACTTCACTGTGTAACTATAGGAATCTCTTGTTAAAAGAGAAAACATACAGATTAATATGACGCCCTATTCCCTGTGAACACCCCAAGATGCAGTACGTACAAGTTGGCTGTTAGACTGCTGCAATAGCAATTGTTGTTGAAGGGAGACAGGCTGGCTACTGCTTACTGCTTGGCTTGCTCCCAGCTACAGGTGAAACTGCAGCCTCTGTTGTCGCAGCTCTGCTGATTCCAAAGCCCCAGAATTACATCTGTGCTTTTCTCCCTCCCTGCCATGCTGCTTGATTAGGGGAAAAGTCAGCCCAGCTCTGCTCTCCTGCATTTAAGCATCTTTAACACATTGCCAGCCAGCTGACAAAATGACTCTTAAGCATAAAACGCTCCCCCTTCTCAAAGCTGTGTGTAAAGGGCAATGCAGGGGTTTTGTTAAGGGGTTTTTTTACTCCCTTTCAATGCTTAAATGAGCAGCCTATTCTTTCAGAGGCTCCTTCAGTTAGCTACATCCTCTAACATGCTGCTCCCCTATACAGGCATGTAAATAAATCACCTCATTTTTCCCATGTGAATAATACACTGACATTTAATTCTAACTAATGCTTTAGGGGGTAAAAGATGGGAAGAGCTGGGTCAGAATAAAAGTATTCTCCTGCCGTTTGGAGAAGCAAGGAAGAGACAGATGGCAGCTTTCCCTTCCTTCTGAAGCAATAGTGTCTTAAAGCTCCTGGCTGCTGTATTCTTAAATCTGTAAAGAGGTTTGAAAGTGCCTGTGTGTGAGAGACTGGCAAGGGTGAGCTTGTTTATGGGAAGTATTCCTGCTCATATGGAAAAGGCAAGAAATGGCTGGGACATTTGGATATCATTTTTGCAATGCTCTGCACTGATTTAGATTTCAGTTCAGTAGCCTGGTATTTGAGAAAATAAAGAAAGAAATTCCTTTAACCAAACAATTCATCCTAAAAAAGATCACCCCTGCGAATACTCTTCTATTATAGCTTTGATTCCACATCACCTTCCCCCTTGCCTCCCTGGGGGTTTTACAAAGAAAGCTGAAAGAGCTTGAGCAGAGAGTGATCCTTCACCTCTTTCCTGGCTGCTCTACTCCTGCAAGCTGTTCTCCAAAGGGATGTATGGGCAGACATAGGAGTCAGACACAAAGAAGTCCGAAGGCAGAAAATCCATCCAAAGCCAGCATAAAATGCTGGATACAGTCATCTCCTCAGCGACCAGCTCCAGCCAGCAGCGCTCTGTTGCAGCCTGCCACAACCTGGACAGGACAAAACCATCCTGCAGAAATCCTGTTTTTCAGAGTCTATTTCAAGGTGAGTCACGTCCTGCCTTCCGTGCTGTGTCGAGCTGTGATGTCTGTCCACAGAAATACTCAGTCGGCTCACGACCCACAGTGTCAGAAACTGTATGAAAACAGTTTTAGTGAGAAAAGAGAGTATGGAAAATGATTAAAGGTGCTTGGCAGGAAGCTCTTTGCACCTCTTTAAACACTTCCTGCATCATTCAGTTCTTCTGTAGCTCACGAGTTTGGATCTTATCAAAGCCTTGAGAGACTGAAAGCTGTTGCCAGTTCTTGCTTGCTCCAAGTAGCTACTGTGGTCTAGGAACAAGTACAAGGAAAATAATCACTTTAATTAGCTCCACTGCTGCTGCTCCATGGGGTTTCCTTTGCCTCCTGTGGCCTGTGAGGTTGGTTCTGGATCACTCAGTGGCTACACAGGTCCATCTGCACAGGCCTGTAGTGCAGGCAGAGTGAAAGCAGCTCTCCTACCCTCACCCCCTCCTATCCTACACATGGGAAGAAAGCTCAGACATCAGACCTTACACATTGTACATTCTTCATGTTTGTGAATATACATATTTTAATATGTAATAAGATTTTATAATGAGAAAGGCAAATGGCAACTTCAATTCTACTTGCTATAGGATGGCTAAGGGACTTTGAGCTACGTTGCTGTTTCTCCAGCATCTTTCTGAAACATTATATTAATTCAAATAATGGCAATAAGAAGGTCAAGATTTGCTCTGGAGCAGATCTTCTGGTCTACTAACTGAGTAACAATTGCAATAGTTTGTTTTTGACTGAGGCTGCCAGATCTCAAAAGCTTTACCTTGCAGGTGTCCTTAGAGCAGTAAGTAAAACTGAGGTACTTCACAATGCGCTTGATTGCATCCATACAGAATTGTTTAGTGCACTTTAAAGACCTGAGTCTGCAGAGCTCCTGGTGCGGGAGGACACTGAGAAAACAAGGTTTTCTGTATGAAGAACAGAAGTGACTTTCTGTTTGCAAGAGTTTTGCTGCCTTGCTGGGCAAGCATCTCACCGTTTGAGTTTGTACGCTCATGTTTACCTAAAGTTGACGTGGTTGATCTCTGTACCATCACACACAGATATGTACATCAACCTGTGTTTGCATAAAGCAATCTTGCAGTTAATTAAGAAACACAGAAAGACTGAATCTGGATTTACGCTGCCAAATTAGCTAAAATGTAGTGTATTCTATACAGGTTATTGAATAAGGAATCACATATTTCAAACTTGCATTTAACATCACACACTCACATGCACAATCAACATGGACTTATAATTGCAGCATAGGCATGATGCCAGACTTCCTAGGTGACATTTACATTTTTGCCAAGTCATTAACCTTACATCAAATTCATTTTCCATCCACTGTTCCTCCTGAAGGCTCAGGCTATTTGTTTGGTCAATCAGTTCTTGTAAATCACAGATCCATCTGAGACGTGATCATAGTTTGGCCGCTGGAACAAATCACAGTCCTAAACATAAGCTCAAGAACAGCACTGCCTTTTATAAGCTAAAGAACAGGTACTTCAGGAGAGGCTCCAGCTTTATATTGCCTATACCTCTAAGAAAGCGTATGCAATAGAGGTACATAAGGGCACTAACTGTAGGACCATTTGTTACAGGTAGCCAATACAAGGTATAAACTCATTTCAGGTGTTTTTAAAGCATCATATATAAAACACTAAAGAGCGTACAGCTATCTGGCATTCTTGTGAGAGCTGGAACACTGGACGTTATGTATAAAATATTTAAGAAATGCAGTTTTGATGTGTTATTTTCCATGGTTTTTTGCCTGCAAGTGGAGAGTTGGACGGGATTCCCGGAGAGTCTCTTTTATAGATTCTGCTGACAGCTCTACAGATCCACTTCCTTTCAAGCCCCGTTGGTTCTCTTTTTAAGGAAAACACAAGCCAAAACAAAACTGGTACAACCTTCTGCAAACTTTACAGAGAAAAATGAAAGAAACTTTGCCTATAGAGAAGTTTGGTCTTAAGCATTTCATTTTTATGTGCTTTCATTAACTCTGGGTGCCCTGGAGCACAAGGTACACACAGAAACAACCACCAGCGACTCTAGCCCTCCTACAAAACCCATCCTTAGTCACTGACACTGAGCACAGCAGTCTCGCAGAGCTGGGTTGCAGCTAGGTTTGGATGTCTTGGAGACAATCCGTGATAGATAAAACAATATATGAAGCCTTTCTAAAATCTATACTCCATTCCTTTTATTTGAACTCCCACATCCAGTGGCTCAGAAATGTGAAATGACATGATCAAACCCAAAATATCTAGTCATTCACTATGACTTTTTTCTGATGCACTCCTCACTCTACTGTTGTGTGTGTCAATTGACTTTGCTTTTATTAGGAGTTATCAGGGTAGTGACTTTCAGCTCATCACTACTAAGCACCTACTGTTCTGCAAATGAGACCAAAGAGCAGAATGCACTGTCTAGAGGAGGAGTGGAGAGAGAACAAAGACTTCTGGCTCCTGCTATGAGCTCTGCTACTGATTTTCCACATACCACTTGGCAAACTGTGTAACTTCCTTTTCCCCAGCCTGATACTTAACTAGCAAACTGGTTGTGACAGTCCATGTCTAGAAAGCATTTTGTGATCCATGGATTAAATGTTTCCCAATGTTTCACCTCCCGCAACTGCCAAGTAATATTAACAGCTATAACCTCACTGTCAAATATTAGGAGAAGAGGTAGAGAGGGATGGGGAACAATCAATAACAAATTTTCCACCCCCCCAGTCTTCTAAATTTATGACCTTTACCATGAGTTAAGAGGGGGTTTATGCTCATTGGTACAATTGGCACAATACAGGTTGAGAAATCCAGGCATCAGCCTTAAATCACAATCCCAATGCTACCCAGAAGGAATGAAGGAAGGAGGAAGAATTCCCTGTCCTCTCAGTTTTAATTGCCATTCTCCTATCTCACCAGCTACCCACTGCAACATCAGTCTCAATTACCATCCCTGATGGATACCCTGTTGCATGAGTGATTTATGTCTCACGTGCCAACGACCCTGTAAGGGCCTGAGTTAGGCAATGAATCTGAAATTCTTCAAGAGTTAATTTACACAAAGGGGGACCCCATGGTGTTTTATCTGCTCCTGCTCACCCAGTTCTGAGTGAAGACAGAAAAACTGGTAAAGTTCCCTCTTGCCAGTGATTTGGACTCTCTGTAAAGCTCACTCCAAGCTGGCAGTGTGGCACCGGGCCATTGCCAGCATCAGTTTTAAGAGAGCTTTATCCTGAGTCACTGATCCTGTTGTATCAATCCCTGTAAATAATGGTTTATGGTATTACTCAGGTTTTACGTGTTAGGACAACCTCTGCATAATGTTGTTGTCAGTACTGCAGCATCTGCGGGAAGTACGGTGAAGAGCACGGTTGGCATCTCAGCTGAAATAGTAAACCAGCTGCCCAAGAAATGATGTGGTTTACATTTGGCAAGTCACCTGAACAAAAGGATTTTCTAAGTAAGTTTTCCCGTTCAGCCATCTATCGCTTGCCTCTTTAACTCCTGCTTGCAAACACCTGCTCACAACAGGTTTCTTTCCACGATCCCAAATGTTTACATGAGCAAGGTATCCGGAGGCAACTTGTTTCACCTGTGTAAAGGCTCATACATTACAAAAACCACCATAGCCTGCCTCAAAGCCTGGCAAACAAGCCCCTCTGTTCCAGGATCCAATCCGTCACAGACGGAAGCCAGCCTCCCTCCATCCATCAGCAGAGCCACGCTGATTCCCAGCAGCTGGCAATCTGGCCTCATATGTCTTAGCTGACCAGTCACACAGCACAAATAATGAGCAGTCACAGCAAAAAGATTAATGAACTCCAGCCCACAAATCACCCATGCAAATGATCCCGGGATTACTAGTGCTTGTGAACGCCGAGCACAACTGCAGCTTCTCGCACAGCGTACAATGAGCCACAAAGCCCATGTGAAACAACGCGTATGTGACAATCTCAGTGGGACAGAGCCATTATCACAGGATTTCAAACCAGGGAGACAAGAGCAATGCATATAAATCCCATCAGGAGATCAAATGCGAACTTCGGCTAACAAAAAAAGGGGGGAATAATCAGTTTGCTAAGAAATGGTATTTTAGGAGGGTTGGAACCACCCATGAATTCAGATTTAATTTGATAAAACTGGTTTGGCTCTAAACAATGGAGAAATGTTTCCAGCGCATGCAAAACACTCAATTCTGATACTTTCCAAGGAAAATGCCGCAGCTTCTTGTCTTTCAGTGAGACGGAATCTACTTCCTATTTGAATTCCTGATTTAAAAATGGTAACAGAAAGTGTTTATCATCTTGGAAATGAAATTTTGGACGAGAATTGTTCAAGTGTGGATCAAATTTGGATCTTCACCCATAATAAGAAGAGCGATATATGTATATATATGTGCACATGGATGTATGCATGCTTTCCTCTCCACTGGTTAGGCCAATGAAGTGGAAATAACCCACCTGGCATCTCTACACAGACATTTCAGCACAGCCTTG
The DNA here is from genome assembly GCA_009867235.2 of Psittacus erithacus. Lineage (NCBI taxonomy): Eukaryota > Metazoa > Chordata > Aves > Psittaciformes > Psittacidae > Psittacus > Psittacus erithacus. Next base: position 24,162 of record WYDI02040746.1, read on the forward strand.
CCTTCACGCCCAGAACATGCATATATCCCATTTGCTTTTGCAGGTCCCCACCCTTGCACTAGGGCCCCTTCCTCCTAGCTCTGCATGATGAGCTGAACAGACCTCATGGGTGTGCAGCACTCCCAGAGGTGCCCAAGCATTTGGGACTGCACCAGCCAGGGCGCTTTGGATTCTCCATGGTAAACCAAGCATGGAGAAGAGCAGGATGCCAGACGAGGACTGTAGCTATAATTACACCAGGCTGAGGCAGGGAGAATCAGGCGGTATCCAAGAGGTTGCAAAGTATGGAGCAAAAACTCAAGCTGAATTTTGAAGTTGCTAAATTTATATTGCTCCCCTGAGGCACCAGCCTTCAGGGATTGCTGCTGTGGGAACTAAAGTGGAAGGGGAACTTACTTCTGCTCTCCTGAAAGCCTCCCTGAATGTGCTCTGGGGAAAGACAAGAGGACAGAGCAGGACTGACATTGCAATGATTCTTTCCAAAGTCTGGAGTTTAACCTGCCCTAAAATGAAGCAATTTGCCACTGGGTGCAAAGCGCTGCTTTCGACCTTTAACATCTATAATGTATACAACAAATAACATATATTCAGTCATATTCCCGTTTCCCCTCTCCACTTTAGGAATATTGCAGAATACGTATGAAAATAATCACATAAAAAAACCCCAAGCAGTCACTGAAGATTTTCCACCAAACAGGACGCAAACCTCTTGGTTATCAGCAATGTCACAAAGAAGCTGTAAAGCCCCCAAAGTCATTTCCTCCTTCTAATTCACAATGACATTAACAAGATCTGAACCCTGACCTGCAGGTGACTAAATTATGTTGCTAAGCAACTACACTTTCAAAAAAGAGAGAGAAAAGGAGTGAATGGTACACGCATGCCTGGCTGCTGGAATGGGGCGGATGCGCTTTGTGTCCCTAGCCAGAGCCTCAGATCCAGCAAGGCTGGAATGGGGCGGATGCGCTTTGTGTCCCTAGCCAGAGCCTCAGATCCAGCAAGGCTGGAATGGGGCGGATGTGCTTTGTGTCCCTAGCCAGAGCCTCAGATCCAGCAAGGCTGGAATGGGGCAGATGCGCTTTGTGTCCCTAGCCAGAGCCTCAGATCCAGCAAGGGAGCTGCTCCCCCTCCGCTGCAGGAAAGGACCGGGGTTCCCAACAGCTCCAAACACTGCTTTGGGTTTTTTCTCCTTCCTTGAGAGTCCACACAGAGAGGTACACAGCTAAAAATGACAACATGAAATATAGCAGCCATTTTTCTTTGGAGAAGAGGTGCTTATAAATTCACTTGGTCCAAAGTATCTCTCGCTTCGGCAATACATCAAACTATGCAGCCCCATCAGTCTGAATCAATTAGAAATTACTCGCCAAGGAAATTACACTGAAAAGCTTTGATTTGTTACTGGAGTTTGTTACTGTTCCCTTCAATCTTAGAAGACTGAAAGCAAAGAAGTAATAATGTGGCAGTGATAGCGAAATGTAACTTTTATTGAGATTGATGGGAACCTATTTGCCACAATATTTGCTTTTAATAATTTCATTTTTCAAACACAGCAAAGACAGCCATAAATATTTGATTGTGAAGTCCTTCCAATTTGTGGTACGTTGGCTTGCTCAGGTTGCCAATCTTTCCAACATTTCTATATTTCATCCCCAAAAATAAGCCTACCTACCATATGTTCATAACTACCTTTTGCTTTGCCTTCTAACCATGTTCTTTTAACTTTCATCTGTTGCAGGTTAGTAACCTTTCTACAAAAGGCACTTCAGGCGCTGAAAGAGAACACAAAAGGATGATTCCCTTAGGAAAATATTGTTTTTTACAGCTTTGGTTTAGTTTTGAGGTCTGTAAAAAGGGCCAGTTCTTGCTGACATGAAGGTCACTGACAAAACTGGCAGTGATATTGGTGGGAGAAAGGCTTGCTTCCATCATTAACATTGCTTACGGTTACTGCGAGCACTGCACAACTGCAAAGCAGGGTTTTGCAATGGGCTAAAACATAAAATAATATGAATACCAGCAGACTTTATGTTAATCATAGATAAAGTTTCAAGCTGGAAACATTTCTGGTATGGAATAGGTCTGCAAGTCTTTTTTAGACCCGAGGACTTGGCCATTTTTTGAGGATGCAAGAGGAGAATAAGTTGCACAACTGGACTTTTCCGATATGACAACTCCTACAGAGGTGTGTAGAAAACAGGCACTAACCTTGTCACTGATCTTCAGCCATATCTTACATGTAAGGAAGGGTATGAGCTGGAACAGCTTTTACCTCCTGTTATATCCAGGTTGCTAACAAAGCAAGGGAAAACACAGCAGGCACTGCTGCAAAGCATTCGGATTGCTTGGGTTTACATACTGAGAAACACACTTTCACTCCTCACTGATGAGGGGATGCTACCAGCTTCTGCTTGGCTGCCGCAGCTGGATATTAAACTGGGTCCTTTTAGAGATGCCAACTACAGATTTTCAGGTAAAATGAGTGTCCACTGAACCTTTCTGACAGGCTGGCTGCCTCCTAAGTGAGTTACTCCACCTAAACCTGACAGGAAGTTCTAGTGCTGGAGACACCATATCAACCTCCTTCCTGCTCCCAAACCCCTACCATTCTTGGCCTGATATCCTCATGGGAGGATTAAAATAAACAATGTAGTAAAAGATAGCAGCATATAATGCTAACACTGGAAATTAAGACACATGAAATCTAAAAGCGATTCTAACATAAGGTAGCATCCTAGGTAAATGTCATATTCTAAGGTGTGTCATTTGTAGAGAAAATGGCTCAGAAACTGAAAGACAAGGCAAAAGGAAAAGTCAGGTTAAGTTCTTTTCAAGGCTAGTATGTAGATGACAAATGTGGTTCAAATAGCGCAGGTGAAGAAGGAATCATAATTAATGGGCAAGGGCTTTAGTTATTGGTGAGAATGGGAAAAAAAATAATTATGTTTGAAGCTTTATACTGGCATAGAGTGGAAATTATATACAATCCCTGCTAAGTGCCTGATTTTACTGCTAGAAAATCCTTCTGACTGAAATGTACTTCAAAGTAAACTACTTTAGAATTTCTCTGCACTGTTGGATGCCCAAGCAAAGGTCATTTTCTCCCTCTCTCTGTGCATCATTTTAGCAATTTTTAAAGGTTTTTTTCCCTCCCTCTTCTGCAGTTTGCTTCTATTTTTCCACACTTCAGAGGGTCTAAACTGAAAATTGGATAACTGCATTTGGAAAGGAAATGCAAAATAAGGAGCCTACAGTGATTTAAAATGAAGATGTTTATTCATCGCGGGCCTTTCCCTGCGAGGCACAGGCCACCCTCTTGTGTCATTGAACTCAATAGGTGCGCAGGGGTTACAGAGCGGTAGCCCCGTTGGGAGCCTGGGGCTGGAACCCAGCTCTTCCCCTCCTCCCATTCACAACCCAATTACTCACAAGATTTACTTTTCCCTGCAGCAAATTCCCACCGTACCCAGTGAAAATCCTTCATCAAGGAAGCTTTTTTCTTAACGTTTTGGGATTCTCTGGCTCTAACAGCTTTCTCACTCGCTCGGTATATTTCTTCCTCTCCTGATAATCACAGCACTGACACAGCACCCTGGTTAGAGGCTGAAAGGAGAGTTTCTCACTTTGGTTTTAAACACATCTGCTACTAGTAATAGCGAGGAGCACTTAAAAGGTGGCAGTGTTTGGAATGAAGCTGAGGGCTGTGTAGAGGAAGTACCAGGCATGTCGTCCTCTTTTGTTGCTTCAAGAGAAACCCCAGCCCAAACCTTCCAGAAACAGCAGAAAGTTCCTCAGGGCATCAATTGGGGTACATGACAGTAGTACAGGCAGCTTACATCTCACTGCTTCAGCTCTGCTGCTCTCTTCCTAGGACACTCCAATTTAGCCTGGCTGAATATCAGAGGTCTTTGAGCACTTTTCCTTCCCCACCTATGATATATTATATCATATGATACACCACTATCATATATATGAGCAGGTGATGGAAGCACATGATTAAATACCTTTAACAGCACAGTGCCTGAAGAGCTCCCCCTCATAGCAGGACAAGAGTGCTCCTGGTTTACAAACAGACCATATAACAGCAAAGCAGCATTAACTGTCCTGATGTAATGACTGCTTTGAGACTCCCCCTTGGACTGCTATCAAAAGAGCTAATTCAGCTGAAAATTAATGTTGCCAATCTCCTTATTACCCTGGGGGGATAAAAAAGTTAGTGCTAACCCACATCTTGCCAGGTAGCTTAGACAAGCACCAGCACCATCAGCTCCTGAGTATGTGAATGCTCCCTTTGGCAGCCTTCCACACCACAGACACTCATAAACCTGCAGTGAAAAACCCATTCCTCTATTTTCTTTCTCTGATGCACAAAACAGCAAGGAGCTTTTGACTAGTGTGTGATCCAAAGGAGAGAAGGAAACGCCAGGGGCAAAGAACAGCTCACAGTCATGAAGAAAGGACAGCCATGCACGTTTCAACGCCATGGACTGCTGCAATACATGGCTTTAGGTTTCTTTCTTGCTATTTTCAGCAATATGACTTTTGTCTTGCAAAATGGCATCGTGTGTTGCAAATACAGCGTGTCCTGAGGCCTTTCAATTTTTTTGGTGGAATAGGAAGTTGTGCTCGCATGGCTCTCTGTGCTACACTGACAGGAGGCAAAGGAAAGGGAAAGAAATAGGACAAGAAGAAAAACTCTTCAGGGCAAGTGAGTAATAAAGAACTGTGAAGGGTTTAAACTGGCTGGGGCATTGGCACAGCACTGAGAGAACCTGCCTTTAGTTTGCAATTCCTGGTGCAGTACGATCCTGACCAGCTCTCTTCATCTCTCCCTTCTTCCATCTTCTTAAATCAAAACCGACACCACTAACCACCTTTCCTTATATTTGTGTTGTGAAGACTAATTCATTATTAATAACTGAGAGAGGTTCAGAAACACAATGATGTGTGCTGTATGAGCCGGCAGAAACTCTTCTATCCCCTCTGCACCATGCTTCATACAGAAAGAGATAAAGGCGTTGATTTCTAGCAGGAGAGCTGTGACTGCCGCAGATAAAGGTTCCCTGCAGACTAAAGAAGGCACTATTTGAAGGTATTTAGCTCTATAGCTTCCCTTACACAGCCATCTTTATTCTAGATAAAAGCATATTTACAGAATCCAGGCTTCAATGTGTTATGGAGTGGCAGGAAAAGGAACTTGTTTTCCCCCTTACTTCCACCAGTTCTCCCCCTTTCCTCCACCAGTTTTCCCCTCAAGGCTGATCTGCTCTATCCGCTGCTGCAAGCCATTCCCAGGGGCAGCTGTGTACTCTCAAAAAGCCACATAAACCCCCATTCTCTAGAGCACAGGCTCATGTTGCTCCCTGCTTCTGAAGCCATTTTAGTTTACCTAATAACAGCTTGAGTGGATCATGACTTGAAACCTGGATTTGTCCTTAAGAAAGCCACATATCAAAGAAAAAATCCAAAATCTCTCTGGGAAAACACACAATTCGCTGCTGAGCACTTGCGCAAAGGATGTAAAAACATCACACACCACGTTTCTAGCTGAATTAGTGGAACTCAGTGACACACAGTGACAACAGCTCCTATGCAGCCACAACTGCTGTCCTCAGCTAGCACGTATCGACAAGAACCCCTCTGTGGGAATCAGGTTGGACTGATTTTGGGAGCAGCACAAAGCGGTGATCAGGAGAGCTTAGGGAAGATGCTGGTCATGGAGAAACCCAGGCGGAAAGGAGGATCTTGCCAGCCCAAACTGTGTCTCAGAGGGAGGAAGAAGGGATTGTTTGGAACTTTACTTGGAGTTAATTCTGCCTTTTTGCAATTTCTTCCCATTTCTTAATAATTCAGTTGTCAAAGCCTTGGGTTTTTCTTTCTTTAATTTAGCCAAAAAAACCCTCAAAATTAGTTTTAGTGGTGCAAAGCTAAGTTGGAACATGTATCCAATGTCTGATGGTAGCGATCGCGGCTGGAGGTTTTGGCACTTCAGAAGTCACAGAACAAAACAAAACTAAACAATAACCCCTGAAGAGCTTACAGAAGGCTGCTCCGTGGATGACAAGGACAAGTAGTGTCCAGACAAGTACAAAATATCTTGTGACACTCTACCAAACAAGCTGAGCATTTACAAGGGCAGTGGACCAACGCTTCAAGGTGTTCAAGGTCAGGAGACTGATGGAGCTTTGAGCAAGCTGCTCTAGTGGAAGGTGTCCCGGCCCATGGCAGGAGGCTGGAACTGGATGAGCTTTAAGGTCCCTTCCAACACAAACCAGTTTGTGATGCTATGATTCCCCTGATGCTAGATTAGGCTGCACAGGAACAAGGACAACACAGAGACCAAAGACAAGCAAATACATCCCAGTACTTTGTAAATGCAAACACTCCTCCTCACAGGATTTATGCCAGTTGACATTAGGATTAATTTATTTCTTAATTGGGATTACACATACTTTATCAATAGAAAATGAAAAGAAATCCACTGCCTGATGAAATATGGCCCTATATGCCATCTCATAGAGGTCATCCTGCAAATCTCCATTCAAACAGGAAAAGGTCGGTGGTGATATATCAGCTGACCTCCAGGCATCAGGAGGACTTTCTGCTCTTCTGGTAACGTGAGCATTTTGGAAAGTAAATGCTATCACCTGCACGGTAGCCTCAGGGGCAGGAACAAGGTCCACTGTGACCCACACCTTCACAATTCCTGGGATAATCACAGAATGGCCAGGGTTGGAAAGGACCTTAAGATCATTCAGTTTCAACCCTGTTGTGGTTTAAGCCCAGCCGTAACTCAGAAAACCATGCAGTCTCTCTCTCACTCCCCCCCCCCTTCCTCCCCTCCCTGCTCCCTAAGGGATGGAGAGGAGAATCGAAAGAATGCACCTCCTATGGGTTGAGATAAAAGCAGCCCAGTAACTAAGGTATAACACAAACCACTGCTGCTGCCACCAATAGTAATAATGATAAGGGAGACAACAAGGGAAGAGAATACAACTGCTCACCACCAAATGATACCCAGCCTGACCGAGCAATGATCTCGCCCTTCCGGGTAACTGCCCCCAGTTTATATAGTGGGCATGACGTGCTGTGGTATGGAATACCTCTCTGGTCAGTTTG
>WYDI02040746.1:31380-41701 GCA_009867235.2 Psittacus erithacus
CTGAAAGTCAAAAACACAGCACTGCACCAGCTACTGAGAAGGAGAAAAATGACTGCTGCTGCTGAACCCAGGACAAACCCCCTCTGCCATGGGGAGGGATGCCTCACACTAGACCATGTCACCCAAGGCATCTGACCTCTCATGCCTAGAGCTAATCTGCCTAGTACTGCAGTGTGAAATGGTAGGCTGGACAGAATCCAACCCAGTATACTCATCATAGTATCATTTCCGTAAATAACACCTCTAAACTCACCAGAGCGCCTAGAAAATTCCCTCTGATTTATATACACAGAAATGGGATTAAATCCTCTAAAAAAAATCCACACCACATTTTATAAAGCTTCCTGCTGGTAAAGAAGTTGGTGATTTTTAATTAGTACCATGCAGACATGAGGCCAGACATGCAATGTTCAATAAACCAGTTTTTACATCAGTAATGAGTCTTAGAATATTAATGCAGGGCCTTCAGAAGTCAGAAACAGAAGAGTGAATGTACAGGGATCTTAACATTACCCCTAGGTGCATGTGAGGAGCAGAGATATTTAACAACCTCAACAGTGTAAAGTTTAAAGGAAGATGGCAGTGGAGGTGGAAATGTATATTTCGCATGGGTTAATAGAATCAGCTGCAGGTAGATTTCAGGGGATTATTTCCTGTCTTTTGAGAAGAGATTTCTTTTGTGGGCATGATAAAAATTGTTAATGTGTTGCTGCTGTTTCATGCAAGGTGAAAACTTCACTTTAATCACTTTCAAATAAATGCGAAACTCAACCATTACTCCTTTCTAATAATACTGAGGAAAATAGTTCACACTAAATCTAACATAATGAACACAGCATGTTCATAGAGAACCGCGTGTTCTGAGCTTAAGTCCCCTTTAATCCATAATTCCTTTGGAACTACATATTACATCCACATGAATACCAAAGAGGTTTACGATTAATGTTATTTTAATGAATAATAAAAAAATTGATGATGATTTACACAGAGTTATTTTCAGGTTCTTTCACATGAAGATTTGTTGGCTAGAGACTCTAATATATATAAAACAGAGCACACACAATCTGATTGGGATAGTAAGGCTTTTGCAAAACCTTCTGAATGCGTGGCTGAATTGAGCTGAGAATAGCTGCAAGCTCTGAAAGGCTCCCTGCGCTCTTCCCTTTCCCAAGCTGCACTGATGAAGCACGGTAAGAGATGGCATGTCCTTAGAAGCAGTGACTTTGCAAGCACAAGTAGCTGGACCCTATTCTCACCTTGCACTGGTTTGGCTCCAGGATTCGTACCCAGTTACATGGCAATACATGCGAGATGAGACCTGGCCATAGCATGCATCACTCAGTGCAGAGGAATGCTGGCTCCCAGCTCCTGCCCTTGAGCAAGATGCTCAGCTGTTCTAAATGCCAGCGAGGTCACTGGCAATTAGTTACACCAGCACAACAAATGACAGCAAGTCACAAATGCTGTGATTTCCAAAAATAAGGGGCAGTTAGTTTCCAGTTCCTCAGCACAGCTACATCACAAACTTTAGGAGGGGTTTTACAGCAGCCAACTGGGATGGCAGGCACTGGAAGCTGCGAATGCTCTGCACGTGGAGTGGGATTACAGTGGCTGGTGATCCTGAGGGCTGTGGTTCTCACCCTGCTCTCCAGTGCAGAGCTGCAATCCTGGCTGCCTCTCACCGCGTCCTTTCTTGCCTACTAATCTGAGACACTGGCTCTGGCCAAATCTGTTTGGCTCATCTTTCCAAGAAAGTCAAGAAAGTGAAAGAAGGGCTGTGAAGCAGTGATAGCACAGCATAAGCCTGCATATGCTGTATCCAAATAACCTATTAATGAAAATCCTTTGGCAGCTGTTTAAATGTTGTGAGTGGAGAAACGTCTGCAGTGAGAACTCCGTGGGATCCCTTCCTGAAAATGCCATCACCATGTTGTTATGATTACAATAACATCCCCTCCAATGCCAGCTATCTTTATTAGGTACCAAACACTGAACCTCTGTGCAAATTGCTTTTCAAAACCATTTTTGGAACTGATTTAACCATGAGCTTTCACACTGGAATGAACTTTCCCAGGCAGGGACAACAGTTGTGTTCCTTCCCTCAGGCTCTGTGCTAGAGGCTTCTGTTTAGTTATCAACACCTGGCTGGCTGCTGGAGCTCGTTTTCCAGACTTAAGTGTTGGTATGCACTAAATCATATTCTATAGTGATCTTTTCTTGATGTTTTTGTCACTTTGACCAAGCAAACAAAGAGCCACCATAATATCTCCCAGAGGAACGCCAAACGAAGGGTTAGTCTGGGAAAAAGACAGTAAGAGCAGAACGCGGAAAGGTGGGAGCTGGATAGGAATGCCTGTCAAAATTAACTCAAGTTGTACAATATACTGTAAAATAACTAATTAATCATTCACCTTTTTAGTGTGCAACTGTGAAAGTTTCTCTCTGGAGGAAACTTACGGTGTTGTCTGCTTTCCCACATGTCCAGAGTTGAGATCTAGGGCCACTCTTATCAACCCTCATAACTAGAGCTACTACCAGTCCCTTCCTAACATCAGCATTATTTGATGAGGTTCACTACTTCAGAAGCTGAGAGAGGCAGTCTGTAAAAACTGCACTCTTCTTACTCACAGTCGGTGTTTGATCCCCTAACAATTACTAACAGCTCAGGGATGCCCAACCTACTTCCCTCTTCAGTAAGAGAACCTGGAAACATCCCTCTCTGCAGCAAATGTGCTGAGGCAGAGCCTGATGGGTACAATTGCTGAGTCCTCTTCCTTAAAATAAAGACCTCAGGAGGGTCTTGACTCTCTAAACATGAACTTGAGCAGCCTGCTTTTTAACTAGAGGTCTGCTGCACAAAACAGAACCAAAGACTTTGAAAGCAGACCTCCCTCTGCCTTCCCTTCTGTGTTCTCATCACAGCGAGTATTCAGTGGCTTCTTTTGCTGCAATAAGCTATGTGCAGGCGACAGAAAGCCAGAGTGTATCTGAGGGACCAGGTCTCCCATAGGTTGTTTCATCTGCTGGTTCTGTGCAGACAGCTCAGTGCCTTTAGGTGTTTAAAAACACGCTATGTATCAGTGGTTAGATAAATGATTCCCACACTTTGTGTCATGTCTGAGTCCTGACTTCTCTCTGTTCTTCTCATCAGTTGCCACCAAAATCTCTCATCATCTCTCCGTGCCCTCTCTGTACTGCAGGAGCATCCCTCAGGTCTGCCTGTGTTCACAGAGCTCATCTGGCCATACTGCAGCAGATGGTACTGCACACAGAAACAAGGCCCCCTCCCTGCTGCCTACCTACATTCTTTTAGAGGACACGGTAAGCTGCAAACAAACAAGTAAAACCCACGCCAGGACTCTCAAAGGAAACGCACAATTTGAAGCCCTCTAATGAAATTTCACAGGTCAAACACCCTCAGTGCTAATCATACCCTCCCTTTCCTTTGGAAAGGACCAAATAACCACATGCTAGTGGTCAGACTTTCTCCATCCTCCTTCCCCTGCGTTCTGCAAGAGCTTTAACAAGTAAATGGCTACTGAAATAATCACAAAGTGTTTTAATAACAGGGGGTTTATGTTCTACAATTCAATCCACATTCAGTCAACAAGCTAAGAAGCAGAACATGACCTGGGCTGCAGGAAACGGGAGCAGCTTTTCCTGATGCCAGACAGCTGCTCAATTTACCCTGGGTTTTCCGAGGGCACAGACCATCAGACTGGAGAATATTTAATATCTGGAAATACATCTTCCTGTAACTTTTATATTGCCACTTCAGCTATTTGGCCCTCTCCCAGTTTTCTAAATTACATTAGTTTTCTAGAACAACTTGGGTACTTGATAAATAAAATGCCATTCCTGTGCCTCATAAGATCCCAGTGTATATCTGCTAATAAGGTCAAAGCCATCTTTCAGAAACTTAGGCAAGCACACCCCAGAACGGCTTTTCCTGTTAGAAAAAAACCAAACCACATTTTGTTACAACTAAATGCTTAAACCTCTTGTTCTCAATGTTTAGAGCCATAAAAGATACATAAATGTTAAGGGAGACAAACAAGCAAACAGAATGTGTGTGCACTGGATGAACTCATTATTCCACTGTGACCAGCTGGAGACCTGCTGGTTTGCAGCCAGCCCCTCTCATGTCTGCAAGACCAACACAGAACGGATGCAAGTTTCAGCCGGATGGGCTGCATTCACAACTGGTTTGCTTCTCCCTAAAGGGTTCGTGTTCTTCCCTTCAGAGCAAAGAGCAAGAAACTTTGCTCACTATCTCCTGCTAACAAACAGCTGACAACTCATTTCCCATGCTCGACAATTATCCAGTCTGGCCTTCCAACCATCATCTGGGCTGCTGCAGCTATCGCCAGATCTAGAAATCTGATTTCTAACAGAGGAACATCAGTGGTTTCTATTTTAGCATCAATGATTTCTGCACTGGTGCTTCACCTTCAGCGTTTTGCTATCATCTTTGCCACAATCACGTTTCAGCATCTGCTGTGTCAGCATCATGTTTCAGCATCAGCATTTAACCATCAGCTGTTCCACCATATGGCATAAGAAGCATCAGCAACATAGCAATTAAAACACATACGACGAGCAAACAAAAAGCACTCCCTTCCACCCCCCATTACCCTTTCTTCATGCCACAGCCACCTCTCCCTAGGACAATACAGTCTTTCTCTGCTTTATTCCAGCAAGAAATACATTCTGAAGTGAATAAAAACCAAACCCAAACAACTCAGTTCCTCTAGGCAAATCTGAAAGACTCTCTCAATTTCCTCTGAGGTTCACTGAAGCATTTTTAAGGTCCTGTGCTATGAGAGCAAGTTAAGGGTCACTGACTGTCATGCTTTTAATCACAGCTGCCATTTGGCATGGGAGCTTCCCTGCAGCAGTGACAGGAAGCCTCCTGGAGAGCTAGAGTGAATTTCCAACTACTGCAATCTTTTACTACCTTGGAAGAGAAATGTAGGGCACCCTTTAGGCTAAAGTGCTGCAGAAGGACCCAATTTCTTTTGCAAACTTCTACTGTGAAGGACAGGCTGGTTCAAGTAAGCACCATAAGCACAACTGTCCTTGTGACCGGGCAGTGGTTTAGACCAGCACTGAAATATTGGATAAGGCACAGAAGTCTGGGAAGAGTCTGTCTGAAGATGATACAGGAGTTTTGCTGTTCCATTAGTCACATCATAGAACAGTCAGGGTTGGAAAGGACCTTAAGATCACCTAGTTCCATCAGGTCTTTTCAGGCGGCATTAAACCCTCCAACAAATGGTAGCGAACATGGTCCTTTTGGGGGTGCGTGATTTAACTCCTGACTGAATAAATGCTATACCTGCTTAGCTTACAAGCAATTATCTCCCAAGTTTGCTCTGAGTAACGAGTGCCATTTCCCACCTCATTGTAAAAGCTGACAAATGCAGATTTTGTAGGCTTCACTTTGAGTGTGAAATTTCCCACCACGGCGCCTGTTTATCTCCAGAAAGCTGTAACTAGGCAGATATGTTTAAGAGAAATGCAGCAGCAAGGGAAGCAAATGAGACATGGGGCTTTCCACCATTGTGGCCAGTGTCTGATCACTGCTCCCCATGCTTTGAAGAACAGTCAGTATGAATCAGTAGTTTTCCATTTTATAGTACACTTCTTCTACACTGAGAGAAAGTGGTGATCTTTGGAAACCACTTAGGAGCAAAGAAGCTTGAACCGAGATTACCACAGCAGCAGAGAGCTGACGAAACCCACAAATGAAAGGACAGCATTAGCTGCGCTCTGATGGTGTAAATCAGGGTTAGCAATGCCACAAACACTGATGTCAATAATTTAAAGGAGGAGGATTAGTACAAAAGCTGTCAGAATTTACTCTTTGTATTACCAGGTCTCCAACAATACAACAATCTTATTTAATGCAAAACGTTAGACCAGAAACCTGAATCTGCAGGAGTAAAGGACAGCTAGCATCAGTTTAGTTGACAGTGTGCTAGTCTCTAAAGCCACCATTTTCACATGAAGGGTGTCTCTGATCAAGTAGTTAGATGAAAGACCCCACATAGCTGGAAGCCTAGTTTAGATGTGACGACATCCAGAACAGCAGTGAGAAGTATCTGTCTGTAAAGATACAGTTCAATGGGAATTCTGAATTACCCATGCCAGTTTTATACTGTTATAAAGGTACAGTTACATTCCTTCTAAGTGGACTGGTTGAAGTGAGGGATGGCTACAGCCATGCCCCAAAATAAAACCCAACCAGATTCTATAGTTACTGCCAGGCATTTAGCCATGCCTCATAATGAAGACATTTTTCCATGTAACTATGCTCCTGGAAGACCCAACTTATTGTCACTGTATGGATTATAGGGATTTGCCACGTAAGTGCCTTCAAAACCAGTTAGTTTCTTAACTTTTTGGAATGTACGTTGCTATGTGGCATCCCAGTTAATTGGGGAGGGGAATCCTAGCTGCTTGTTACTAACCGCTCTGTGAATAGATCCTTAAGGAGCCTGAGATTCTCCATACCCAGCAACACCTGGTACTGTAACACACTGGATTTTTCCTCCAGAAAATGAATCCACAAGGAATCCACAATGCTTCCCAGCCAACACAAGCTTCTGTAACCAGTGGAGCCTGCATCTGCACGGCTAATCACTCCAACCCTGAAAATCGTAAACAGGTCTCTCACACAGTCATAAGGAACACTTCCAGCTGTAATGCTATTAACCTAATCCCTGGTAGTTATTGCAGACACTCGTGACACACAGCTTAGCAGATTCCAGAAAATACAGTTTTTCCTTAGTAAACTTGGAGCTGATCTTTGTATAAGCAGTATTAAAACCAGCTGAATTAATATGTTCAAAGTTGAGGCTTTGGTGCCCAGATTTAACAGTGAGTTGTGTCAATTTTCCAGGTTCATAAAGCTATTGATACAGGGGACAGTGTTACCAACAAGGTGCACTCAGGCTTCAGTGTTTTGCATTTAAACCCATACTACAACATTTTCCTTATATGCAATTCAAATTCATCATATTCTCTTCACTCTATGCATCTGTACTGGCTTTTCCACCCTGAGAAACACAGGGCAAAATCATGGTCAAACTAAGTCAGAAGATACCAAGACTTTAAATCTTATTTTAAGTGTATTGGTAGATTCCCATTTATTTGGAGTGACTTCTAGATTGCTGTTACAATGCAAAGGCACAGAAAAGTGGGAGGAAACAGGATTTAACTTATCCTAGTGCAACTAAATACATCTGTGATTGCCACGACTTGATACTGTTCCAAAACCAAGTGCCTTGGAACTATTAAGCCTCACAGGTTTCTAGGAGGTGAAACGATATTAGTCATTTAGTTCTAAAATTGCTGCCAAGGGCTCCAGGAGAGAGGTGTTTCCTGCGGCCTTTCATGGAAACTCTGGTTTTGTTGGTTTCTAATGCTTTTCTTCCATTAAATTAAATTACTTTAGACTGGGAGTTCTCTGTTTGCCTTTTTTCTAGGGAACTGTAACTCCCACAGATATAATTCTTGGCCGTCTAACTGCAGAAGACCAGAAGCCTCACAGATGTGATATGAAAACCAAGGATTATCCCAGGGATAAATAATGATACACTCTGTTCCTCCGTCACTTAGCAGTGCAAACTCCACTCTTACTAGGGCCAGCTAGTTGTAAAGCACAGTTTTGAAGCTCCAGTACCAAAAGCCTGCACAGTACTTTGGGACACATGGGAAGTTACTGGTTTAGATGTGAAATGTAAGGTGTTTAACACACTTACTGTGGGTTAGACTGGCAAAGATTCACTTAGAGAACTGATTGCACTTTCCATGAGAGCTGAGTTGGGTAAGACTGCCAGGTACTTGGATGAAGCTCTCGTGTGAGGAGCACAGCGGATGTCTCACTGCTGAAGGTAAGTTATCTTAGAAGAAATCTATACCTTCTAACAGCTGTAGCATCTTACTCCCCCCTCAGAGTGAGGGACACGTTGAAGGAAGGCGAGGAGGCAAAGCAATAGGAGCAGTGCCTCAGAAGCGGGGTGAATGTCAGCATGATGCATGGTATGACACAGCTCCAGGAGCAAACCCTGCTTAAAGGCAGATCCGAGACGTGCAGGTAGGAATTCACAGCACCCCAGTGCTCTAATGTTTCATTAGCACCTGAGCTGACAGTACAAACAGAGTGAACACAAGGAAGAGTGGAAAAGCAAAGCGCCCAGAGCTCTTTGCTACAGCATCCCCTGTTTTGACTGTCGTGCTCTCTGTAAATCTGAACAAGCCGATGCTTTTCTCTTGTGAGAATCAGGCATTTAGTTCTCGAAAGTGGCCCACAGAAGAGGTTTCCCTCCAGAAAAAGAAGGAACATTCTTGTAATTTTAAATTAAAGTGTGCAATTACTGTTCTTTATTGTTGCCAGTTAAAAGAGATTTGCTACACTTACTTACATACACATACAGGAGCTGAAAGAAAGCGGCAGATTCTATAGGAAGGTTTCCTCCTGAGAGGTGTGAATTTCACAACAGCAATAAAACTGCTTGCTGCAGAGCGAGAGCTATGATTTAAACACAGACAAATGCTTACTTCCCTTCTGATAGCATTTTTCCTCAGTTCTTTCTGACACATACGAATACACTGCTTGGGAAAAAGACCTGGAATATTGTTTTAAGATAAGATAGTGCAAGTTCATAGTAATTAAGTCAAACTCTCCTTCTATGAAAAGAAGTGAGTGAGCAGGTTTCCATGGTAATTCTTTTCTTACCTTTTAAGACAAAGGACAGCTTAGAGCTACAGAATTAAGTCTTTTTCATCCCTTTCTTCTCATGCTTATACAGAAGCTGTTTCGGTTTTAAACCATCAGAGGCTCATCTTTCCTCATACACCCAGCTACAATGTCAATTCCTAATGCAAATTTGCATTAAATATTTCCTGATTTAAAAAAGGAAGACAATTAAAGAGTTAATGAAAATCCTGATTTTTCTCAGCCAAATGATGTTCGGGTTAGCACCGAGGGAGGCTGAGGGGACACGAGTCTAACTGGGAGAATTTCACCTAATTATTGACTTATTCCAAGGCACAATATCAGTGAGCTAATTGGCACTGCAACCAGGAGGAATTTGGCCCAATGTAAATTCACCTCTTCCCCATTGTTAAGACTGCTCAAAAGAATGCTTTTGTATCCTATTTCTGAATCCAACCATTGTGTTTCATCATGATTTTCTTTTGATTCTGTTACCATGTGAACAGTGAAACACACATAACCACAGCTCATGATCTCAGAATGTCAACCAAGGGGTATTTTGTGCTTCAGAACTGATTGGAGTGACTCAGTGTTCTTTGAAAAAGTCACATGTGTGTTTAGATCGAAAAATTAATTGGGGATTAAGGCACCAAGAAGCAGGGAAGGGAAAATTCTGATGGCCTCAAACTCCACAAGAACTTCTCTTTGAGAAAACCTTTACTATAAACCCAGTCTTAATTGTGGATTAGATCCTGGGCTGAAGTAAACTTGATTCATCCCATTGACTAAAACAACTCAAATCCCGTGGAGTTAGAACATGCAGCAGACTGAAGCCAATTTACATGAGCTGAAGAAAAGGCTGTATATTTAAGACACTAGTTTGCAAGTTCTCAGTATGTGGGTTACTGACTGCATTTACATTCCATTTATACAGACAGTGCCCATAAATCTACCCTGCACTGTCCATTTACTCCTCATACAAATGCTAACTACTTATTTCTTAATATTGCTGTTAAGTTTCTTAAAGGCACAGGCCAAGACTTGTAACTACAGCTGAGGAGCTCATCAGACAGACTATGAATGCTCAGGGCTCCACACTTACGGAGGGTAGCGCAACAGGCTCAGTGAAACAACGCAAGAGCAAATGGGATCCTGGAGAGAACCAGCAGTAAAAGTTCTGGCCATCATCAGCTGCTGAGGTCTTCATTGTTTGTGACAGTGCAAGAAATAATAGAAATAACCAAGAATTTCAGAGGGATTCTGATGATAAAGACATACTTTATGAACTGAGTCAGCTCAAAAGCAGAATCACCTAAGAACAAATATATATATGAGCAACTTGATACTGAACAACTACTCTAACTGCTGACTATATAAAGCTTCAGTGGGCTCTTTCACCAGACTGACTCAATAAGGTGAAAACCCAGGCTGGGAAACCGCAGGGCACAGTACAGCACTGAGCAGGTTTACCAGTGTGGGTCCAGGAGCCCATTCTTACCTTCACAGAAACATGCACAGTTTGGGTTGGAAGGGACCTTAAAGCTCCTGCAGCTCCAACCCCTGCCACGGGCAGGGACACCTTCCACTAGAGCAGCTTGC
>WYDI02040759.1:0-41362 GCA_009867235.2 Psittacus erithacus
AGCCATGTGCAGGACCTTGGACTTGGCCTTGTTGAACTTCATGAGGTTTGCACTGTCCCACCTTTCCATCCTGTCCATGTCGCCCTGGATGACATCCCTTCCCCCCAGGGTGTTGACTGCCCCACACAGCTTGGTGTCATTGCAAACTTGCTGAGGCCACACTCAATCCCACAGTCCATGTCCTGACAAAGATGTTGAGCAGCGTCAGTTCCAACACTGGCCCCTGATGGACACCACTCATCACTAGGACTCCATGGATGGGATTCGGGGGTGTACCCCACAAAGGCAGGATGCTCAGGGTCTCACCCTGTGGGGCACCGGTCCCGGCTCGCTGGGAGACCCGCTGCCGGGTGCGGGGCAAGACGCGGGCAGGGTGTCCCGTGGCGGTGAGCGCCGGGGGGTGCCGGGCGGGGGACACGGCGGAGGATGCAGAGGAGGTACCACGCGTGGGGCCCGGGACCGGTGCCGCAGGGGCCGGCCCGGGCTGTTCAGGGCCGGGCTGGTGCTGCGGCCGGGCCGGCGGGAGGAGCCACCGCAGCGGTGCCGCCCCCCGGTGCCGCCCCCGGCCGGCGCCGCTCGGTGGGGCAGAGCCGGGCTGGGCACCGCCGCCTGCAGCCGCGCCGGGCAGCGCCGCGCCGAGCCAAGCCACGCCGGGCCGGCGGCAGCGGCCATGTACGGTGAGTGCCCGCGGGGGGCGAGCCCGGCGGGGCGGCGCCGGTGGGCCGGGGCCGTGTGTGCCCCCCGCTTCCCGGGGACTTGGGCTCGTCCCCGCCCCGGGGCAGGGCTGTGTGTCCCTCGGGGCCCGGTTAGGGGCTCTCCCGTTCCAGGGCAGGGGGATCTCATTGTTTGTAGGCCTGTGCCCCATTTACTGGGGGGGGACACTCCTCTTTGGGTTGGGGGACATCTCTAGCCTATATAGCACTGAGCACCCGTCGTTTACCGGGGGTGATACTTCTTTGTGTTCGAGTGGACCGTTGTCTTTTGCATGGCAGTGCACCCCCTAAGTTACTGGGGGGGGGTTACCCCCTCTTTGGCTTTGGGGCGACCTTGGTCCTAATGTAGACCTGTGCATCTCTGTAGCTACTGGAGGTGACCCCTCTTTGGGTCTGGGGGGGACCTGGGTCTTTTGCAGGGCTGTGCATCCCCCCAGTTTCTGCAGGGTGTCCCCTCTTTGGGGGCTGGGGCATGCTCTGTGGTCCCATAAAGGGCTGCAAACGCACTCTCTGTCATTGGGGCATTTTCCTGGGGCACTAGCTCCCCAGGGCTGGGAACAGCTTTCTTCTCTGAGAACCAGTGGCCCCCATACTGCTTGCGATCACCCAGCCCATGGCATGGGCAAGCCTTGGGTCCTGTATAGGGCTCTTCAGCTTCACCTGGTTATTTGGGAAGGGGAGGGGGAGGGTGGGGGCTAGGGATGTCACTCTTCACCAGACTGGGGGACCTTGGCCCTATATCCAGCCACCCCCTTTGCAATGGTGGGGAGCTGCCTGGTCCTTGGTGTAGAGCAGACCAACCCCATCTGGGCCCATTCACCTTGAGGTGTTTAAGGTTCGCTGCCTCCCTGCTTCCCCCGTGCCGTGCTGTCACTGTTGTCACCACTCTGTACAGTGTGGGCATATGGGGTCCCCCCTGCGTGGCAGGGTGATAGCGGGTGTGTAATGGGGAGCAGCTGGTGGAGCAGCTGGCGGCCCCCCCGGCCGGGGCAGCGGCGCGCTAAGCTGCTGGGAGCTTTTGGGAAGGGCGGGGGGTGGCCGGGCGGCTCTTAAATCCTCACCACCCGCTGCCCGAGCATCCTTCCCGGGGCTGTCAGCACTGTGCGAGGGGCGCAAGGAGGGAGCCTCTGGCCAGTGCCCTTCCTCGGGGGCTCCCAGCCCACCCCGACGGCTGTGGGGTCACCCCGGTGCTGTTGGCTGAGCCCCCTTTTCTGCGAGGTGCTGTGGTGCCAGGGGTGAGTGCACAGCGGGATGTGGCAGGGGGGAGATGGGTGGGCAGGGTGCCAACCCCCCGGTGATGGGGTGTTCATGTGAGGGCTCAGTGGGGTGCACGCAGATAGGAGGTCGTGAGATGCGCTGGGATGCAGCTCCTGCCTCCTGCAGGGAAGGAGCGGAGCTGGTGGGCTTGGGGTGCGCGGCTCTTTCTAGTGGGGCTAGGATGGAAGGAAGCTGAGGCAGGATGCAAGGGTTTCATTTCTTGTTTCTTTCCTCTCTGCCTCACGGTGCTGACTCCTCCGTGGCCTCCGTTGAGTCATTCAGGTCTTTTAGCTGGTATTTTTCCACCCGCAAAACGAGGGGGATGCCTCCCTCCTTTCCTTGGCTGTGCAGCTTGCGGGGAGCCTGCTGCATGCCCCGGGGACATGGTCCCCCACGGTCCCCCCCGCTGGGGTTCCCTCACCTGCTCCCACCGCAGCACCCCTCTGTCTGGTTTGGGATGGTTGGTGATGCTTTCCTAGCAGGACAGCAAGTCCCACTTCCCAAACACTGTGGCTGGTGCCCTTTCCCTCTGTCTTGCTCAGGGCTTCTGGATCCCCTGGGGCTTGGGCTGATTTTGACTGGGGGGTGGTGGTGGTGGGGGGGGGGTGGTTCTTTTGGCTGCTGGCAAACAGGAATTTGCAGGGAGCTGTTGTCATCATCCGAGAAATTTGCAGCAACCTGGAGCAGGTGGTAATCCTCTGCTGGGGAGCTGCAGGGCATCCCAGCCCTTCTGCAGCCCTGGGGGAGAGCTGAGCCATGGGACCCCAAAAGCCCCGCCAGCTCCCCAAAAGTCCTGCCAGCCCCCCTGATGTCCTGAGGAGTGTGACATGCTCTGGTTGTCCCCTGGGATCCTGTCTGCATGGCCAGCTTGTCTTGCCAATGGGGAATGCCACGTTGGACCGTGGCTCCTCTTACCTTCAGGTGACCCCTCTGCTAGCAACTTAGGAAAGCCCCCACTCCAAAATAGCCAGTGTCTCCTTAGGGTGGGGAAGGGCAAAGCATCTCTGGGGATCTGAATGTGACTTTGAGGACAAAAGTGAGGCTGTCCCTTCCCTGGTACTGCTCCTGGCCAGGCACTGCTGTGGCTTGTGGTCCTGGAAAGCATCCAGGAGCTGGAAAGCTCTGTGGGATACTTCGGATGAAAGTTGCATTAGGAATGCACAGGATTATTGGTATCTTTTTAATCTCTCTTTTAACTGTCTCTTGGCCTGGAGGTAAGTGTTAGATGAGTGACCAGGGATGATTTTTTCTCCATGAACAGGACAAAGCAGTGCAGGACACTTGTCCATGATGGGGGAGACCCACTGTTTCCCTGGGAGGTGGTCAGAGGGGCAGCATGGGGGGCACAATGCCCCCTCCTGTCCTTTGCATCCCCTCTAATCCTTCAGCACTGGCACCGCACTCTAGGCTGGTGTTTGTGTGTGCAGGGCAAGAGTGGTGTGCTTGGCATGGCTGCATCTCCACCCGTGGCTTGTGGTGTGATGTTGTGGTGGTGGCCATGCACGTGGAGCAGGGCTGCTGGGTATTGTGTACCTGTTTTCAGCCCAGGTTCAGTTTCCTTTTGTAGTCACCAGTGAAAATGTGGGAGCCAAGGTTTGACCGCCCTCCTGGGGGGCTGGAGTTGTGCAAACTGCAGCTTTGTGAGCTGAGCCTTCAGGTCGGTGTCCCCATCTCCAGCAGGAGCTCACTGTCCTGAGCTAGGCTTGAGGGTTAGCTGCGCCACAGGAGTTTTAGCACCGTGAGAGCTGGGGTACTGTGATCAAGCTTTGGCTGTCAAGAGAACACGGTTGCCCCTTGCTCAGGGGCTGTGCGATGGTCCCGGCTGCAGGAGAAGCCCAGGGCTTTGCGTACTCAGCTGCCAGCAACCTTCCCACTCTGCTGCCGGATGGGCAGCACATATTCAGGAATATGTGCAAAAGGCAGAGCAAGCTCCTTGGGCTGAAAACACTCCAGGAGCAGGGGCAGGGCTGTAGGGAGAGCATAGCAGGGAAAAAGGAAGCTGCGGAGATGGGATGGGGATATATTTCCATGGGAGGCTTCCCAGTGAGGTTTGTCTGCAAGACCCCTACCATGCTTTTGGCACTGATGAGAAGGCAGCATGTGTTAGAGCAGCGTCAGCAAGCCTTTGGGAGCTGTATCCCAACTGTCCGGCCCTGCAGCCACTCACCAGTTTGTTTCCTCTACGCTTCCTCGCTTTGCTTTCTGGTCGCCGGCAGGAGCTGTCTCCTCCCACATCAGCAGAGCTGGAAATAGAGAAGGTTCCCTTTTCTTTCTCTTGGCAGCAGCTGGAGCAGGGGAAATGAGGTTTTTCGGGTACCCAGGGAGGAGGTGGTGTCGGTGGTGGGTGCCAGCAAGGTCCCTGTGAGCTGTCTGAGTGCCACTGAGTCACAGCCAGCAGCCGTGCGAGCGGATGGGTTTTGCGCTAAATAAATAAGGCTTGGTGGGACTGGATGGCTCAGCAGGGGAATGTGAAATGCAATTAAACTGCTTTTTTCTTTTTTTTGACTTTTTTTTCCTTCTATGCTTTTTAACTAATTGATCTGCAAATTAATTCAGTGCTCGTAAAGGAAAAGGGGCTATTTATGGTGCCGGCAGCGCTAGGGGCTTTCCTGAGCCACCCAACTGCGATTCTCATTCAGGTTTATGTTAAACCTCAGTATCTGTGGCTAAGCCCAGTTTGTTTTTTCCTGGTTCATTTCCAGGTGGTATTGCTGTATCCAGGCAGGATTTGACTTCTGCAGTGAATCATCTAATCATAGAATCAGAGTGGTTTGGGTTGGAAAGGACCTTAAAGCTCATCTAGTCCACCCCTCCTGCCATAGCCAGGGTCTCTTTCCACTAGACCAGGTTGCTCCATCCAGCCTGCCTTGAATACTGCCAGGGATGAGGCAGCCACAGCTTCTCTGTGAAGATGAGGACTCCTCTGTCTGGAGCAAATGCTAGAGGGGACTGTGCCAGGCCAGGAGCTGGCATTACTCACCTCAAAACTCATCAAGCCCCACCACTTAAGGACTCTGGCAATTGCTTGCGCCATCAGAAATCGCGTGAGAAAATGCACTTACAGAGATGCTCTGGTCTGGGCTGAGCCCTTTGCAGTGCTGTAGCTCTGTTGCTTTGCCTTTCAGATTGGAGTTGCTCGCACTTGGCAGGGAGTGCGAACAACTCAGATAAGGCTGGAGAGAAAGTGTGTCCCATCACATTTCTGTCTATCTGTAAATGAGGGTGTTCAGTCAGATTTTCTGCCAAAAACTGAAAATGACTGTGGGCTTTGATGTAGCCTATCGTGGGGAAATAGGAAACAACAGAAATGTATGTGGTCAGCATCTCACAAGGGTCCTTACTGTGTTATTTATTTAATGTGCAAAACTGGGCAGAGGGTGTTGCATGGTTGTTTTGGTTTTTATTCTCTAAAAACCTTTCAAAATTGCAAGCATTCCATGTTATCATAGAATCACAGAATGGTTTGGGTTTGAAAGGACCTTAAAGCTCATCCAGTTCCAATCCCCTGCCGCAGGCAGGGACACCTTTCACTGGACCAGGTTGCTCAAAGCTCCATCCAACCTGGCCTTAAACACTGCCAGGGATAGGGCAGCCACAGCTTCTCTGGGCAACCTATGCCAGGGCCTCACCAGCCTCACAGGGAAGAACTTCTTTCTCATATCTCATCTAAATCTCCCCTCTGTCAGTTTAAAGCCATTCCCCCTTGTCCTGTCCCTACAGGCCCTTGTCAAAAGCCCCTCTCCAGGTTTCTTGTCAGCCCCTTTAGGCACTGGAAGCTGCTCTAAGTTCTCCCCTTAAGGAGCCTTCTCTTCTTCAGGCTGAACAAGCCCAGCTCTCTCAGCCTGTCTCCAGAGCAGAGCTGCTCCAGCCCTTGGAGCATCTTTGTGGCTTCCTCTGGACTTTCTCCAACAGCTCCACATTCTTCTCATGTTGGGGTCCCAGAGCTGGATGCAGGACTGTGGGGTGGGATCTCACCAGAGCAGAGCAGATGGGGTGAATCCCCTCCCTTGACCTGCTGGTCACGCTGCTGGTGATGCAGCCCAGGACATGGTTGGTTTCTGGGCTCAAGCGCACACTGCTGGGTCATGTTGAGCTTCTCATTGACCAACACCCCCAAGTCCTTCTCCTCAGGGCTGCTCTCAATCCAGTCTTCCAAGCCTGTGTTTGTGCCTGGGACTGCCCTGACCTAGGTGCAGGACCTTGCACAATGTCCTGGGCTATTCTGTTGCATCCATCTACTGCACAGGGCAAGGCCCTTGGCTTGCAAAATGAATCTGATTCTTAATTAAGCAGTTTTCAGAGGCTGGCTCTGATGCTGGGTGAACCCTCAGGCCCACCAGAGCTTCCACACCTACGTGGTTGCATGGTCTTGATGAGACCCGCCGTGTCACTGAGACAATGGGTGAATGCCTCGCATTGAGGAGCTACATCAAGGCCAGAGTTTGAGTGATTTTCCTCCTATTTAAGCTCGTTTTCTCTGCCATGTGTTGTGTAATGAAACCAGGCCCCCATTAAGGCGCTTAACTCCCTTTCTCCCCTCACATTGGCACTGCCCGCATGCCAGCTACATAACACAAACCTCATAGCATGAAGCTCGGACCTTAATGGGTGGTTTTCCCTCTGTGTCCAAAAGGGCTGGTGTGGACTTAATGCTCAAGTCTAATCACTGCTGTGAAATATTAATTAATCTGGCTGCTATTGAAGCTCTGTGTGTGCGCTGCGGTGTCGGAGCGGCAGGCTCGGCTGAGCAGTGGAGTGTGAATAATGGAGAGCCAAATCCATTGCTGGTGTAAGCTGGCAGTGGGGCTGATTTACATTCCACCACTCACCACGGAGTTGTTAAAGCTAGATTCTATGCTAGTGTGCCTCGAGCTGTTTGCATTCAGAAAGGGGGTGATGGGAGGGGAAGTGTTTGGGCAGATCCAGGTGGGATTCAGACATGCTGGCACCAGCGTGGATTCAACCTCCAGAGCAGCTCCCATTTGGGGGGTCCCTGCCTGGGACTGGGGGAGCCCCTGCACAAAGCTGTATGCTGAGGCTCTTCATGGAGCTGTTTTGCACCCCCTGACTGTGATGTCTGCCCCAGTGAGCCCTGGCTGCGTCGGTGGAAGGGAGGTGAGAGTGTCTCGTGGAGATGTGCCAGGCGGAAGCTGCGAATTTAATTGCTGAGCTAAAAGGCTGTGAGCCGACGGCTCTGAGTGGGCTGCAGGCAACGTCTGGGTGAGCGTTTCCCTCTCCAGCATGCTCCTGTCCATCCCGTTCAGCCACATGAGAAATACGTCCTGGCAGCAGCAGCCTTGGCTCGCCAGTCCCTGGCATCTCTGCTCTTCCTTTGCTGTTGGTGCCTTGAACTACTTTGCTGTACTTTCATGCTCAAGAGAGAGCTCCCTGTGACAAACCCTCAAAGGTTTGGGTCTTCTGCAATGTCCTTGGAAGTGCCCCTGCTCACAGCCGAGCTGTCAGCTGTTATAACACCCCCACTGCAGATGCTGACTCTTACCAGAGGACACTTGGATGAGTGGCAATTAATGACTGTGGAAGGGAACAAGCCATGGCTGTGCAGCCTGAGCTGTTCAGGAATCATGGAATCACAGAATGGTTGAGGCTGGAAGGGACCTTAAAGCTCATCCGGTTCCAACCCCCCTGCTATTGGCAGGGACACCTTCCACTAGACCAGGTTGCTCCAAGCTCCATTCAGCCTGGCCTTGAACACTGCCAGGAATGGGGGAACTACTAACATCAGGACATTGTCCTGATATACAGAGTTACGAGGTCGAGCTGGGTTTAGCCACCTCCCCAGTTCTTCCTCCCCTACTAGAGGTGGTAAAGGTCCCACATCTTTTCATAGCTGCTCTTTTCCAACATCTCTTCTTTGCACCAGGCTGATCTGAACTGCTCGATCTGATTCCCCTCCTGGCTTAGGGGCTGCCCTTGCCCTGTTCCCAGCACCACACACTGCAAGGAGGGTGCTGGGCTGCATTTTAATTGGTGCCCAGTGTGTTTGGCTCTCTTAAACACGATTAGAGAGAGATTTACTGGCTTGCTTTACAGCTCTGCCAGCCTGTGGGGTTGCATTGATTTACATGGAGATCTGCCCTGCCTCTGTGAGGGTGCACATGGAAGCTGGCTGGCACAGAAGCTGGGTATTTAATGTAGAGGTTTTCCTGCCTCTTAAATTGGTGGCAGAAGCTCAAAGGACCCTGAGCAAGGCTTTTCCTGGGGGAGCTCCCAGCCATGCTTGTTTATGGCTCCAGGCTTTCCCCTGGGAACAGCTTTCAGGGAGGAGGAGGTCTACAAGCAGTGCCCTACATCTTTCTCTGTGCCCACCATCCTTGCAGCACTGATCCTGTCCCTTCTCTCTGCCAGCATCACTTATTTCATCCCTTGGCTGATATTTTTTTCCTCCTTTCCCATGGTTTGGGGCTCCTCAGTCCATCCTTCTGCTCACCTTGTGGTGTATGGAAAATAAAGCTCATTGGTCTCCAGGCCAACTTAAATAGCAGGGAGATTTCATCCTTTTTCCCCAGACAGGCTCACCCACTGGGTGCTAAAGGGTGTCAGAGGATGAGTATGAAGGAGACTCTTGCATAAATGAGATTTTGCTAAGCAGATTAGGGAGAGGTCTCTGATCCAGTGCAGGGCTTGGAGGAAGCCAGGGGTGGGCTGGCAGTACAACCCCCTACCTTCAGGCTGGTGCTTGCCTGGAGTTAAGAGAGTGACCTTCATGGGATATTAGGTTTAATAAGGGATTTTGCATGATTTAATTAAGATTTATTTGCAATCAGCTGGAGTGCCTTTATGAAGTATATTCTAGGCATCAAATAATATGGCCATAATGTTTTCCAGCCGTGCTTATTGCCAGGATGCCATTAAAATGGTAAGAGGGGAGGGGAATTAATGAGGAAAGGCTTAAGGTTGGAGCGCTGGGAGTACGAGGTCATTTTGGGAGGTGAGCTGGGTCTGTGTCCCGTTCTCAGGTGGTCATACTGGATTCCCAAAATCCGAGTTACAGCTGGTACCAGTGAACCACCCTCCTGGAAGCACATGCAACAAGTTTATCTGAGCGCCTCCAGGCTCAAGCCAGTTGAGCAGCTAAGTGGGGGCTATACCAGTGGGCAGCAGTCGCTGGGACTGAAAGGCTGTAGTTATCCCCAATTAGATCGACTTTCTCAGAGCTGAGCTATCAAAGCAAAAGACCCTTTTGGCTTGCTTTGTCCCCCTGTAAGAGCACAGATGTGACCTGCTGCTGCTGAGAGTGGTGATGAAGAGTGCAGTGCCCCAGGCTGAGGTGACACATGTATCAGGGGTAGCTGTGGGAGCCAATGCCGCTTCTGGGTTTCCCACCTTATTCCCTCCGTAGGGAGAGGATTGAGTCACGTTTCTCTGTGCCTTTATTTACCTGGTCTTTAAGAAAACCCTTATCCTTGGTTCCCGCTGCCAGCAGGAGGAGAGCGTGACGCGCCATGCGGGTACATGCCTGCGTCTTTATCGCATCCCTGATGCTGTTTCGGGGTCGGCTCCGACCTGCTGAACCTCCTCCCCTTGTAGTGCTGCCCACAAACGACCGATGTTTCGTGTGCCCAGCGGGAGAGCTTTGGGCTCAAGGGACCTTGAAAAGCTGCCCTCATTCCCTCGAAATTCCCAGCTCCGCGGCCACCCCCGCGTACCGGTGCAGACGCGGGCAGAGCAAAGCCAGCGCTGTTCCCAGCTGCCATCGGAGCCGCCTCGGTGACTCAGCAGCCGTGCTGAAAGCTCCCTTATTTATTTAAACGGCTGCTCCCGCTCGGCTGAGCATCTCCTGCAGGGATGCTGCCGCTGGGCCGGCCCCGGCCGCCGCTCGGCGAGGAGGAGAGCGGTACCCGGCACCCCGAGCCCCCCGGTTCGCTCCGGACGCGATGGCTTTGACTACCTGGGCTCTCGGCCCCGCGCTGCGGCTCTGTGCCGCGGGCCCTGTCTGCTCCTGGGAGATGCTGCACGTGGCCGGAGCAGGTACCTTCTCCTGGCTTTGCTTTTCCATGGCGTGTTGGGTTGGATTTCCTGGGAGGGGGAAGCTGCTGTGGCTGCCGATGACCTTTGGTGTCATCTCTCTATTGTTTTAAATGCTGGGTGCCAGGCTGGGCTGGAGGAATGCATTGTGGCTGCAGGGTTTTGTCCTCGCAGGGTGGGATGCTGCCTGTTAGTGCCTTGCTCAGGGCTGGAGCTGTGGCTGCAGTGGTGCTGGTGCAAGGGTACAAGGTGCATGGGGTCAGTGTGGTGGGTGCTAAAGGAAACCAGTGTCTGGAAAAAGAAATGCCTGTTTGAGACCCTTGTCAGTAGCCAGGCTGGGGGGGTGGTTGCTAGCCCCAGCATTAGGGTTTGGCGCTGGGGGGGGGTGGTCCTGTATAGACCAAGCAAAGGGCTGATTTCAGCTCTGGCATCAGGATCAGACTTAGGTTTGTTGCTCTCTGGAGAGTGCTTGGAGGGGGGGAAATAAAACAAAGGAAAATCTTCCTCTTTCTCAAGGTCTGTGTCATTTATACTCTGCTTTTTTAAGGATTTACAGTCTTCCTGTCTGTGCCCACGTATGTCTGGGCTGCGTGAAACCAACAGAAAGCAAGGGTTTGGAGCAGGAAAGTTTCTCATTTCTCTTGGTTTCATGCAAGCAGAGTGAAAGAGACCCTTTCTGTGCCTTGCTGCAGGGAGCTCAGCCCTCTTACTAGACATCAGAGAGTCTCACCTGGAGGCATTGCAATGTAGGAGGCTATGTCCTTCTGCTGGGCCATGGTGGGATCCTACACACCAGTGGCCTGTTGTGTTTTTGGTTGAACAATGTTCCTGCCTTCCCTGTCTGGACCATGTTCATCCTCCTGCCCTGTGGAACTAATGGGGCACCTGGGTCCCCTTTCCAGGCAGGCACTTCAGGTCTTCATCTCTCCCCTGCTACTGCTTTCTTTAGGTGAGACCTTAAAAATCTCCTACTTCTGGAAGAAGAGGTCTTGTTAGGTGAGAGGGAAAGCATTACATTTAACTATGCAATTATTATTGATGGGATCCGTGCTGAGTCTGCTTTTCAGCTTCATTCATCAGGATGAGGGTGATGGATGCATGCCTGGGCCCTTTGCTCCTCTTCCAGGGCTAGGAATGTGCGTTAATCCCAAAATACTCCAAAGTCACATTTCTGGAGGTGAGATAATTACCAAGGAGACTGCAGGAGGTTGAGGGAACCTCGCTTCTTGGCTAATGGGATCACTTATGGGGAAACTCTCCAGTTATTTTGCAGGGAGAGCTCATGGTCCGTGCTAAGGCTCCATGCACGTGGCCTGGCAAGGTGAGGTGAGCCATGCTGCCTTGCTCTCCTGGGCGAGGGGAATTTATTAAGAGCGTTTAGGAGATCATCAGGTGCTTGTTTACGTGAATGGCAAATGAGAATTTATTAAGAGGCCAGAGTAAAGGTACTTTTGAAAAAGAGCAGAATCGATTGGAGGCAGCGGAGAAGGGAGGAGAGAGAGCCGTGGATACAAGACTTAGAAATATTGGATAGTGGGAAGGTGCGGAGGAGTTGGCAGGGAAAGCATGAGAGATGGAAGGAGCTCTCTGCCACCGCTGTGTTGCCAGGGAAGTGCCAGTCCTGGGGACCCCAGGGGGACCCCAAAGCAGGCAAAGGCGACACGCTCAGGAAGCGAGCGAGCACACTGCAGGAAGCAAGCAGTGCCAGTGCTAGGAGCTGGCGCGAGCAGGCGTGAGCTCATGCGTTCCACTGGGAGAGGTCACCGGCTCCCACCAGCGCAGCCTTTGTCCCCCTGGCTTCTGCTTCTCGGTGATGGTTGCCAAAGAGCAGCCTCGAATTGCTCACGCTTCCCTGGGCTCGCAAAGGCCGGTTCTTTGGGGTGGCTGACATCAGTGTCCTTCCACAGGGTGCAGCACCCGAGTAACGCCAGAGCCTGGGGAAAAATGCATTGTGCTGGAGCAGGGGGTCCTGGCTTGCAAAGTCCTTGGAGCAGTGCTGGGGAGGGAAAAGCATCCAACAGTCCTCCCCCCCTCCTTCCCTTTTCTTAAATAAACAAACTCTGCAGATATTCAGCAGCATCCAGGAGACAGGGCAGCACTGGTACAGCTTTATTCAGGGTGGAGGTGCCCACGGATGCTGAACTCTCTGATGTTCCCATGCTTGGTGCATGTGGGAGCACCATGGATGCTCTAGAGCCAGCCTGGACTGCCCGCTGTTCCCAAGCTGAAGATGGGGGGATCCCCAGCTGCTGCGGAGGGTGTGCTGCAGTCTTGAGAAGCAGGAGATGGCACAGGGAGAAATATCCAGGTTGCAAAGGATCCCTTCCTCCCTTGGCAGCTCCCTGAAAGCGAAGCAGGGGGTCACAGCCATATTTGGGGTATTTGGTGGCTAGGGCTGATTGCATTGCTTGGGGCTGGGATGAGGCTGATGCCTGCCATTTCTGCCATTTGCTGGCCTGTGGAGTTGCTGCTGCGAGGGGTTCTGGGTGGTGGAGAGGCTGTGCAGGGCATGACTTGTGCGTCAGGGACAAGCCACTGTCATGTCTGGGGACCCTCAAAAAGAGGGTCTGGGTATGGTTGTGTTGGTGTCCTGCGAAACACAGGTCATTTGATGGTCCCCACAGGGGTCAGGGATCGTGGTCCAGCAGCCCAAAGGTAGGGTGGCAATCAAAGGTGTTTGGTATTTCTCAACAGCTCAGCTTTGGAGCTGCAAACAGGAGAATGCATTTTTCTTTCACAGCCTTCATAAGATGCTCTCTTCTCTTTTTCTGTGTTGCTGTCTCCAGCAGCCTGTGCTCTATCACTGCTGGCTTGATGGGGAGCGTGGGGCAGGGTGTGACGAGTGTGTCCTCGGGTGAGTGGTAGGAGAAAAGAACTTTTGGTCTGAGGACCTGCAATAGAGGACCTTGTGAGATAGAGAGGCACAGATTTAGGGGAACTTTGGACATCTTGTTCTCTGGGGGCTGTTTTCTTGGGTGAGAAAAGCAGATAACCCTGCAGTCCTACGTCAAATGATGCTCATCACCAGCCAATTCGCTGCCTCTCAGCTGTAACTTTCTTCCTTTTTTTTTGGCTGCAGAACTCTGGGATGTCACTAGCTTGGTGCCCTGTCCTCTTGCCAGGCTTCCCTGTTGAATCCAAGGGTATGTTCTCCACCAAAAGCACCTTTGTGAGGATTTTGTCCAAGCTGACCAGCTCTGTCTTTTTTCTTCCAGGTGTGTGCGGCTGCTGCGGCGCCCTGCGTCCTCGCTACAAAAGGCTCGTTGACAACATCTTCCCCGAGGACCCAGAGGTAAATGAGGCACTGCTTCATGTGCTGCAGCTCTGGTGCTTACACACCAAAGCTTTGGTGCAGGGACATGGTGTGACATGCCCAAAAACAGCTCCTGGGAGGCAGGTGATCTTTGACATAAGACCATGCCTGGAGGGTTGAGTTTTTGCTTTAAAGCCTGCTTGTGAGCAGGAATACAAAAGCAGCTCCTCCAGCTACATTGGCCTGGAGGGACAGACTTCCTTTCCCAAAGGTGCTGAGCAGATGCTGAGGATGGAAGGATGGGAGGATGAAGAACTGGACCTGAAGGTGTACATCCTTCTCTTTGCAGGATGAGGAAAGCAGCTTCTAAGGCTCTCCTGTGGCCTCATCCAGTCTTTTGAGTTCAAAAGCTGCTTATGCTTCCAGGATGTGGGAAAGCTGGTGCCCTGCTTGCTGCTTTGCTCAACTGGTGATGGTGAATGCCCTGCCAGCTGTGCCTGGATCATCCCAAATCTGACCTCTGTCTCCTTTTCACAACCAAGATGGGAAGCCAGTGGAAGAGAGGATCTCCTAGCTGAGGATAGCAGGACTAGGGTCACCCAGGGAGGCAGCGAGCACCTGTTTTGTTATGGCACTGGCAGCAAAGCTGAACAAGAGAAGAAGCTGATGCTGAGCCATGTAGAGAGGAGGAAACACTGCAGTTTTCCATGTGCAGGGGATTGGGGCTGGCAGCTTGGCACGCTTGTGTTGTTTGACCTCAGCAGCCTGGAGGTGTTGATGTCCCTATCTGCCCCTGTCCCCCTCTGTGCTGGGGCATTGCTTGACAATGGCAAATAGTTCTTGGAGTACTCGATGGAGGCTTGCACTGGGGTCACCCCTGGATGTGGAGCATCAGAGAGCCCTCAGCCAAGGCTAAATGCAATCCTCATTTGCCTTCCCTTGTGTACAAGGGGTGGGAAAGTGCTGGGATGTGCTCTAAACCTCTGGCATTGCTGCCAAGGTTTGCTGCAGGAATGCTCCTGATGATTGCTGGGTCTGGGTGCGAGGCCATGATGCCCTGTGTGGTTCTCTTTCAGGATGGGCTGGTGAAGACCAACATGGAGAAGCTGACATTTTATGCCTTGTCTGCTCCGGAGAAGCTGGATCGTATTGGCGCCTACCTCTCCGAGCGGCTTATCCGAGATGTGAGCCGGCACCGATATGGGTAAGGCCTAGGAGGCTGTTTCAGTCACTCCAGTGACTGGCATAGTGATGGGACACTAGATAGTAGAGGAGGCCCAGGCAAGGGGTGGGACATGTGGGATATGCAGCTTC
The DNA here is from genome assembly GCA_009867235.2 of Psittacus erithacus. Classification (NCBI taxonomy): domain Eukaryota; kingdom Metazoa; phylum Chordata; class Aves; order Psittaciformes; family Psittacidae; genus Psittacus; species Psittacus erithacus. The sequence goes on from WYDI02040759.1 coordinate 14,524, forward strand.
TGCATGCCCCAGGCTGTCCTGAATCTGTGAGCATGCTGTGACAGACTGGAGCATGTCCTGCCTCCAAAAGGGAGATATGGGAGCATTCAGGGATGTGTAAACTCCTTGCAAAGCTGCAAGGGACCAGTCAACCTGGGAGCCATGTCCTATTTCTCTGGCATTGTGCTGCCTGTGGCTGAGGAGTCTGTGTGTGTATGGTGTTTTTTCCCTCAGCAGGACTGCCATCATCAGGAGCCTGTGGCACCCTGCCGGCCTTTAAAAGCCCACACTCATCTAGAGCCAGATGGAAGTCTGGCTAGGTGAAGGCAAGCAGCTAAACTGTCTGCAGCTTGCTGGGAGTTATTTAGGATGACCTTGGGTGTGTTGCACCCCAAGCACATCTCTACTAAACTATGGTGATGTGGCATAAGTGAGAACAAGGATGAGGGGCAGCGTGTTGATGCTTTTCCGGTGAGCACATGACAGGATGCATTGGGCTGGATGGGGATTGCTGTGTTTGCTTTGTCTGGCTGTGTGGTCCTGGCTGCCCTGTTGCCTTCATCTTCCTTCCCACATCACTTCCAGCAAGACTTTGCCATGTTTACTGTAATGAGAGCAGCACCTGTCTGGAAATAGCTGACTGCCCTCATTAGAAACTCTGGGGGAGCTCGAGAGGGCTCCTTCCCTTTGAAATAGCTCCTGGATTGACTTTTGTTGTTTCCTGAGCAAAGCCGTGGTAGACAAACACAGCTCAGCTTCGTGACATGATCTTCAGCCTGCCTTTTATCCTGGGGGAAGAGGAGCCAGCAGCCTACCTAAGAAGTGTTAAAGTTGGAAAACCTTCAAAGCCTCATCCACATCGCCCGTCATTGGGAGTGACAGGACATTCAAAGCTCTGCCTGATGTTCTGCGGTTAAGTGGATGTTAACAGGCTCTGCTTGCTGTGTTGGGAAAAGAAAGGCTTTCAAAGATTTTTGACATCTAATGACAAGCCTCGGTGGGTGAAGGGGGGAATATATTCCTTCCTCCACTGCCTGTGCATATAGGCACATAATTGGGTTGGAGCACCAGCTAATTTTCAGTCTAACTTTGAAATGCCTGAAATGGGTTTGAATCAACCTTTTGTTTGTAGGTTGGTGTTGGCTGGAGCAGCACAGCTGCTGCAGAGACCACATCTGGGCTTCAGAAGAGCAGCAGAGCACATGGGCTCCTCTCCTGCGTTCCCAAAAAGGAAGCCATGCTGTTGCAATAATATTGGGCACAGAATGTTGTTTTCAGCTTTATTTCCTATGAGAAAGGAGCTTGATGCTTCATACTGGTCAGTCACCAGTATGAAGAGGTCAGTCACCTCTTCATACCTTTTTTCCCTCTGGGCCAGATTTAACCCAGTTTGACATATGGGTAGTTGCTCATGGATCTAGGAATAGTTGACTTATTTTTGCAGTGTCTTGAAGAGCTGTAATGGTGCCTGAAGGACAGGCTGCAGTGTGAGCTCAACCATGCCACAAGACACCAGTAGATTACTGGTCCCAGGTTTCAACAGTTATGGGGGCTCAAGAGAAGGGATCAATCTTTAGTGTTTTTGCCAGCTGGAATTTGGAAGTCCAGGGGTTTATCAGACCCCTTCTTTTACCCTGAGAGGGCTGTTGCCTCTGCAGCGCCCCTTGAATGTGCAGATAGAGCTGGTGCGAGTAGATGGGCAGCTCTTGCTCGTCTTGCTGTTGGTGAGCTTGGTACTTTCAGGTTTCCCTCTTGCAGCGTAAGCTGGTGGCTGCTTCATGCTACCCAGGCTGCAAATCCAGCTGTGCAAGGAGTTGGCTCAAAAAATGAAGCTTAGAGGAGGAATCATGCTTGATATCAAGAGATCTGGGATTTCTGCCTCTTGCTTTCAGCCATGGTAGGAGATTGGGTCTTGATGTGAGCAGCCATGGTACAAAGATTCACAGCTGCATGGAGAGCAGAAGCCAAAGGGAGGTGGTAAGGAGTTGTAAAGCTTGTTTTATTCCCAGTGTCCTGGTACCAGGTCCTTGTCAGGTGTTTGGGTACCTCAGAGGTCTTGTGAGAAGAACAGGAGCTGTGAGACTGTGCAATGGCCATTTGTTGTTTTTCTATATTCTGGGCGTTTCCTGCCCAGAGCACCCAGAGGCCAGGATTTGCTTCTTCACTGGGCTTTGTGCAATGGGTGAGCAGCAGCTGGAGGTCAGTGTGATCACTGCAGAATTTATCTGTACAAGGGCTCATGCCACTTTGTTGGCAACAAACCAAATGCTGTTGATACAGGAAGAGCTGCAGGACCAGCGTGCAAACGGACCTTGCCTGAGCAAATAGACCAATTTGTCTTGAAAATGTGAGGCAACAGCTGATAAATTCTTCAGTCAGCCCATGCAAACCTCGTGAAATTCAACAAGGCGAAGTGCAAGGTCCTGCATCTGGGTTGGGACAATCCCAACCACAAATACAGGCTGGATTGAGAGCAGCCCTGAGGAGAAGGACTTGAGTGTGTTGGTTGATGAGAAGCTCAACATGACTGTGATAGTGTTCAAGGCCAGGCTGGATGGGACTTTGAGCAATCTGGTCTAGTGGAAGGTGTCCCTGCCCATGGAAGCTCGTCACCTCTGTATCAGGCACCCAGCTGAGATTCGTCAGTGGGCACAAGGTTTTCCAGCTTCCTCTCAGAGGCAGGCATTGCAGAGCTGGTTTAATAAATAGCCTGGAAGATGCACTGTGGCAGCTTGCAGCATAGCCAATTGCCAGAGGGTGGTTCTGCAGGAGCTTCTGCAGATATGTATACGGTTTGGTGGTATGAATATGCTTCGTAGGGTTGCTTTCTTTAAGCAGAGCTTTTCTGGAACACATCAGTCTAATTCTGAGTTAACCCCTGGCCAGGACGACGTCTTCTGCAAGAACAGTTGCCTGAGATGCTGAGGCCACCCTGTACAAAGTCCACTGTTTCCTCACAGGATATAAAGATCAGTTCAGGCAAGGGAAGCCCACAGGCAGTGTGGGGGTAGATGCAGGGTGTTGCTGGCAGCCTTGGTCCCAAGGCTCTTGGATCCTCTCTAGGGTGGTGCTGGGTGCAGCAAGCACCATCTAAAAATCTCCTGAGGGTGTTTTGGGTGTAAAAGCTGTTGGTGTGTTGCTGGCGGGCACCCAGGTGGTTTGGAAGAGGGGAGGAGGAGGGATGACCACCGGCCTAGGCTGCTGTCGGGAAGTGACCCTGGCTTCTCCCCACTCCCAGGTATGTGTGTATTGCCATGGAGGCCCTGGACCAGCTCCTCATGGCCTGCCACTGCCAGAGCATCAATCTCTTCGTGGAGAGCTTCCTGAAGATGGTGGCAAAGCTGCTGGAATCAGAGAAGCCAAACCTGCAGATCCTGGGGACCAACTCGGTGAGTAGCAGTGCAGCAGGAGGTGGCGGTGCCCTCTCCTCTGCTTTCAGCCCTGCTTGTCACCACTATGTCTCTTACAGTGCCAGGGCAGGAGACCTTGTTGGGAAGGGACAGGAAGAAGTAGCAGAGGAGGATTTATGGGGTCCTCTCGTGTGTCCTGCCATGCATGAAGTTTACAAGACCCTGGCTGTGCTGCATGTGTGCTGTCCCTCCTTTTTATTGTCTGCGACCAGTCACTGTTCTCTGATATCTGCCATGCCTTCCTTCTCTTGAATTCAGCTTTTCTGAAATGAGCATGAGGACTCAGGGGCTGTCAGCGGTTTTGCACAATAGACCAACTTAGGAGGTGATCCCCATGGATTTTGGGAGCTATTTGTGCTCAGAAAAGGGCTGGCTTAAAGAGAGCTGTTGCTTGCAATAAATGGCTTAGGTGGACTGGGGATGTGGCGGTGACACACATAAAATGAGGGGAAAGGCGGAATGAACAAAGTTGAGTGAACAAAGTTGATGTCCTCCAGCATCCAAACTGCTGATCCTGGCCGAGAGCTAGCTGCCACTTGTGCTTGGCCTTTCTATAGTTTTTTTACTGGGAATACTGGGTATAAATAACAGCCTGGCTTGTAAGGGCTCTGCCAGTGCCCAGTAGGTTGTCTTGAACAAGCAGCATCTGTCTTTGCTGCTTTGTAAGAGGTGGGGTTTAGATGGCACAGATCATCCTGTGGGCAGGAGGATGGACTGGGTTGATGCTCTCTCTTGTGCCTCGGAATCACATAGACAGCTCAGCCCTAAGCCTTTTCAAGTTGCAAATGGCACCAAACTGAGTGGAGAAGAGGACATTTTGAAAGGGAGAGTCACGCTGCAGGATGAGTTGGACAGGCTGGAAGAGTAGGCTAACAAGAACCTTATGGAGTTCAACACAGACAAGTGTAAGGTCTTACCCCTGGGTAAACACAGTCCAGGAGTACAGCACAGGCTGGGATCTGTCTTGCTGGGGAGCAGCTCTGTGGAAAAGGTCCCGTGGGACACAAGCTCAATGGGAGCTGCACCTCAATGGGAGCTGCTCCTCAATGGGAGCTGCTGGCATGGAGCTGCACCTCAATGGGAGCTGCTCCTCAATGGGAGCTGCTGGCATGGAGCTGGGGGAGGAAAAGCCCTTGCTGCAGGGCCTCACAATGCCATGGCAGAGGCTTCAGCAGACCAGCTCCAACACAGGCATTGGATCAAGGCACAACAGAGACTTGCCTCATGTTTCCTGCACATATGGAACAAATCTCCCGTGTTCCAGCACACACAGAGAGGAGAGGTGGTCATAGAATCACCACAGACTGTTTTGGGTTGGAAGGAACTTCAAAGCTTATCTAATTCCACCCCCCTTGCCATGGGCAGGGATACCTTCCACTAGACCAGGTTGCTCCAAGCCCTGTCCAACCTGGCCTTGAACACTGCCAGGGATGGGGCAGCCACAGCTTCTGTGGGCACCTTGTGCCAGGGCCTCACCACTCTCACAGGGAACAACTTCTTTCTCATATCTCATCTGAATCTCCCCTTTGTCAGTTTAAAACCATTCTCCCTTGTCCTGTCCTACAGGCCCTCTCCAGCTTTCCTGTTGGCTCCTTTAGGCACTGGAAGCTGCTTTAAGGTCTTCCTGCAGCCTTCTCCAGACTGGACAAGCCCAGCTCCCTCAGCCTGTCCTGGACCACAGATAGGTGTTTCCTTAGCACTGCTGTCACTGCAGTCAGGAATTGGGAGCAAGTGTTTTAATGAGGAATCCAGATCAGGAATGATGGTTTATGAAGGTTTGGGTTTTTTTTCCCTTCTGAAGCGTGGCAGCATTCACAGGGCAAATAGCACAGAAAACTTGAGGGCTTTTGTAGAAAAGTGGCTAATGATAATGAGACACTTCTTCCTATATCTGCTAATGAGGAATGCGCCTCAGGCTCGTGCTTAATTAGAGGGTGCTGTCTGAAGCAATCTTCACAATAATGGAGCTGATGGCAAAGGCGGGAGGAGGTTGTTTATAGAAACCTGCTCCAAGTGAGTCATTCTCCATGGTGTGAAATCTCGCCTGAGACACATCTCCCTCCTCGTGCAGAGCCAAGGCTGATCCCAAGTGGCTGTGGTGGGGCTGATCCCAGGACCAGCCTGCCAGGCTTCACGGCCGCAGCACTGGAAGCAGCAGCAGAAATCCAGCATCACATGATCACTATAACTCCATCCTATAATCCCCAGGGTGAACATATGGAGCTGGAGCTTAAATCCACTTTGCTTTCTCATCCTTGTTAGGAGTGTGCTGCGCAACCTCCTGTCTTTGGGTAGGAACCATCTAATTTCCAGCTCAATGTCATTCCCATTTTATTTTTCTTCAAACCACCATTGATCTTTCATTTAAACAGCTCTTCCCCCGCCTTGATGTTTCTCTTCTGATGTATTTATGTCTGAGGTATTTATGGGTAGCAGCGTTATCCCTTCCCAACCATTGTTTTGCTTCTCCAAGGCAGCAGTGCTCCTCGCATCTCCCCTGCACTTGCTCCCTGCTCCCAGCCGTGTTTCACTTGGAGCTTGTTGGCTTCAAGCAGGGGAGCCCTAAGCTGCCCAGCCCTGCACCCCTTCAAGCCACAGCAGAAATCATGTTGCATTTCGACGTTTTAAACAGTTTTCCCAGTGGAAATTCCACGTGAAGCTGTAAAGCAGCTTTTCAGCTGGGATGTGGTGCCCTTTAGTGAAGGTTTCTCCGAAGGTTTGATGCCTCCTTTCCTGCTGGCCCAGCCCTCCCTGGGGCATTTCTGTATGTCCTGGTCCTGCTTTTAGCCACTGGGTGTGGGTTGGCAGTAGGACCAGGGTGGGCATCTCCTGCAATTGCTGCTTGGTACAGCACCCTTGTAGGGACAGCCAAGTCTTGGAAAAATGCAACAGTCTGAGCGAATGGGAGACTCCTAAAAATATCCTATAGATGGAGGAAGAAGAGGCTTTGGGGCTGATTTTTCTCTGTTCTAGGCTGCTTTTTACAAGTTCTGGCCCTACCAGAGGCTGTGAAAATGGATGCAGAGAAGGCAACTGCCTCCAGCTGTTGGCAGATGTGAACAGTGTGCTGCATCCAGTGTCACTGGGCATAGCTGTGGGAAGTCTGTTGGCCCGGAACAGAGGAGAGCAGGTCTCACTGTGCCTGGGAGCCAACTGGGGAAGCTGCCCTTGGGGCAGGGAGCTGAACCAAGGGTGCTGCTGGTGTGGATGTGTGAGCTGGCAATCCTCAGGGCCTTGGCAGATTCGGGAGCTCTGATGAAGTGGCCCTATTTGATGTCCTGATGGCACAAAATGAGCTGCCATCCTCCATGTGGCTGTGTGATTGATACCTGCAGATACTGGCTGCAGAGCTGTTCCCTTCCTTGATTTCATGATGCTTCATGCCCATGGGACACTTGGAACAGCTCTCCTGGGATGCTTGAAACAGCTTTTCCAGAGCTGCTCTGAGGAGCCTCATTACTGCTCCTCACTCTGCACCCTGCCCTCGCCTTCAGTTGCACGTGGAGTTGCTATGAGCTTAAAATAGCTACTTTGTGCACTGCCTGATACAGAGGTTTCTTATATAACAGCCCCGCATTTTTCTGGTGAGTGAGAAGAGTTTATCAGTTGGAGCCAGGCCCTGTGCTCTGGGAACAGTTCCTGGCAGGACTCAGCCGCTCCTTTGCTTGCGCAGAGCCAGCCCTTGCAGCTGACATTATTAATAGCCCAGCACAGCGGGTGCATGATAATCAGTGTCTATGTGATGCACTGGGATGTTGGGCTGGCTTTGCCAGCTGTGGAGGGGCACTGGTGGGCCATTTGCCTGCTGCTCTCCTGGTGGGGCTGGATGCCAGCAAATGCAGAGAGCAAGAAGTGAGAAAAGCCTGTGGATAAGGGTGGGGTAAAGAAGGAGCTCCTGTGCAGCATGACATGTCCAGAGGGTGCTGAGCACCCTAAGAAATGCCAGGTGAACAGGTAACCCCTTGGAAGTAGGCTAGGTCTCTTAGATGGAAGAGGAACCCAGCAGTCACAGAATCGTAGAATCACAGAACGGTTTGGGTTGGAAGTGACCGTAAAGCTCATCTAGTTCCAACCCCACTGACATGGGGGATACTCTGCTTTTATTAGGATAATAATATTCCTGAGAGTTATGTTAGGCTACTAGACTTTAGAGACCTAATTCTTTGTGTATGATATGATACCCGTCTTGCCCAGCTCTACCGTCAGGACCCACATGAGGTTACTTTTCACCCCTCCTTTCTTCTGTGGCTGTATGCCACAGCAAGTGGCACCTCTCCAGTCTCTCATGGAGCTTGGGCCACCCTTGGGCAGAAGGATGTGGGTGCTGCCTGGAGACCCTGCTCCCATTGCAAAGGGCTTTCCCAGCTATGAATAAGTTAGGGAATTAAGAAGAAGGCTTGCAAACATGTTTATCCTTTCTTCCTTCTAAATTCTTTCCCTGTAAGCTTCACAGCCAGATCTATTGGTTAGCTGGCATTTCTGGCAAGCTCTGCACCTCTTGGTGTAGCTGTACTGGAAGGGAGCAATGGGATCTTGTGCTGTTTGGTGCTGCAGGCGAGATCTAGGATGTGGTTAAGAACCTGCTCGCGGCTGGTTTATCCACTGGCACTTCCAAGGCTGTTTTCACCCCTGCAGCAGTGTTTGGGAAATGTTGGCTGGGTTTTATTGCCATCTGGAAGGAGGGAAAGAAGCTGGGGGCAAATTTGTCTCGTTAACTAGTGTATGTTGCATATTAAGGATCCCAAACTCAGAGCCTTGTTGCACCTCTAAATGCCCTTTACAGGGACAGCTGGGGCTTGCAGTGATGTTTGGTTGGGCCTGGGTACTGCTGGAGGTCAGTGGGGCTCTGTGGTGACATGTTCCCACCTGGGGACCCTGTGTCCTAGATGCAGCTGGGCAGCCAGATTTGTTACCCATCAGCACACACCGAGCTGCTGTAGTGAAGCCCACAAAGGTGGTTTGGAGAGGAACTGGAAAAATACTTTTGTTGGCATGCCCTAAGGGATGACCCCTTTTTTCTTCTCACCCAGTTTGTGAAGTTTGCCAACATAGAAGAGGACACTCCATCTTATCACCGTAGCTATGACTTCTTTGTCTCCCGCTTCAGTGAGATGTGCCACTCCAGCCATGATGACCTGGACATCCGGACAAAGTGAGTGCTGTGAGCAGGGTGTCCCTGGTCCTGCTGGCTCTGTGAACATATCCTGGAGGGTTACCTGTGCTCCTAGCTTCTGCCTTTCCTGGAGAAGCACCTGCTTTTGGGGGCAGGTTTAATGCAGGCTGCAGGGATTGACTGCTTTGTGCTGTCATGGAGATGCACAGTGATTCCCTAGAGTTGGGTGCACTCAGGCTGCTGTTCTCTATCCTCCCTTATTTACTAAGTATTAAACCCCACTGACTGTATGGGAGGATGAAATAGGAGCCTAGAAATCACAGTGCAGCACATACTCAGCTTCTGTTGCTGTGTGGGAATACAGAGTCCTGGAATGGCTTGGGTGGGAAGGAACTTTAAAGCTCATCCAATTCCAGCCCCTGCCATGGGCAGGGACACCTTCCACTAGACCAGATTGCTCCAAGCCCTGTCCAACCTGGCTTTGAACACTGCCAGGGATGGGGCAGCCACAGCTTCTCCGGGCAACCTGTGCCAGGGCCTCACCACCCTCACAGGGAACAACTTCTTTCTCATATCTCATCTAAATCTCCCCTCTGTCAGTTTAAAGCCATTCCCCCTTGTCCTATCCCTACAGGCCTTTGTCAAAAGTCACTGTCCAGCTTTCTTGTTGGCCCTTTTAGGCACTAGAAGCTGCTCCAAGGTCCCTCTCCAACAGCTCCACATCCTTCTTATGCTGGGGCTCCAGGGCTGGATGCAGGTCTGCAGTGGGAGTCTCACCAGAGTGGAGGAGAGGAAGAGAATCCTCTCCCTTTAATCTGCTGGTCGTGCTGCTTCAGCCCAGGACATGGTGTGAGAGAAGCTGATTTTCATTTGCAAATGTCCTGAGAGCACAGCAGCTGTGCTCGATCTGACCACAGCCAGTGACAGAACAAACATGCCCTTAGGCTTCCAATTTCTTTTCTTTGAGCAAAATATGAGCTGGTAACCCCTGGAGTCTGCCCATTACAAGGCTGCCTCAGTGCATCTTTAAGCATTCATCATCTTTGCTCTGGGGCCATGGCCTGTGGACAGCTAGGAACTCAGATTAGGAGATAAAGAAGTTATCCTGGCTCCAGAAGGAAGGATGATGATGATGATGGTGATGATGGGAAGAGGCTCCTGCTCTTAGCAGAATGAATGCTTACTCAAAAACTGCCTCCTGCAGCCATGTGGTCTGTTATTTTCCACATTTAAAGGTGGCTCCATCTCTCTAGACAGCATTGAGGACTGATTTGCTTTGCTGTGATGGGAAACATACCTCAGAGGGATTAATTACAACTAAAGCAGACAGATTAATGTTGTTTACTGCTGCCAAGGCCAGGCTTGTTGGTGGTGTATTTAAAAGATCCAGCGCTTGAAATGGCCCCATGAGGCACCGAAGGCATAGAACCTGTAGCTCCCACCACGAAGCTATGGGCCGGAGGCCACTGCTACCACACACAGGTTTTCAGTAGGGCCCAGCACATCATATTGCTGCTGTTCCCAGAGCTACTGCACCAAGGACTGGTTGCTTTGCAGAGGGGTGAACCCTTGAGGTTTGCCACTCCTCATGGCAGCTTGTCTCTAAGGACCAGGCTTGCCTCCCTTTAGCACTGCACACTGACAGGTTTGGGGTTTAATAAAAATATTTCCCTCTTAATAAGGAAATAATGCAGAAGGCTCATTATTCTCACTTGACCTTCAGGGCGCCAGTGATGCTGGCTAAATTGCATTGGAGACTGGAAGAGAGAAAATCTGCAGCTCCTGTAATTAAAAAGGAGCACACTGCTTTCCCAGGCTCTTGGTCCTGCTCAAAGCTCCTTTCTCGAGAATTGTGTGTCAGTCAGATTATTGCCTTGATGAGATCTGAAAAATACATTAGGGAGACCTCAGAGAAGCTTATTTAATGCGTTTATTCTGCAGATCAGGACGTGCTATGTTTCTTGGGCATTGAGTGGGTGTTGAGGGTTTGGTTTCAGACCTGGGAATGCTGCTGTGTAGGGAAATTTTAATTGATGACTTTATTGACTAGAGCAGAGTTAGACCCAGAAAGGGTCTTTGGGCCAAGAAAGGATGCAGGTGTCAAAAACCATTGTCCTTAGCATCCAGAATCCTTATGGGTGCAGCTTAGCTCTACAGCTGCTGGGAATGGGGGATCATAGAATCACAGAATGGTTTTGGGTTGGAAGAGACCTTAAAGCTCATCCAGTTCCAATCCCCTGCCATGTGCAGGGACACCTTCCACTAGACCAGGTTGCTCCAAGCCCCGTCCAGCCTGGCCTTGAACACTGCCAGGGATGAGGCAGCCACAGCTTCTCTGGGCAGCCTGTGCCAGGGCCTCAGCACCCTCACAGGGAACAACTTCTGCCTCAGATCTCATCTCAGTCTCCCCTCTGTCAGTTTAAAGCCATTCTCCCTTGTCCTGTCCCTACAGGCCCTTGTCAAAAGCCCCTATCTGGGTTTCTTGTCGGCTCCTTTAGGCACTGGAAGCTGCTCTAAGGTCTCCCCTTAAGGAGCCTTCTCTTCTTCAGGCTGAACAAGCCCAGCTCTCTCAGCCTGTCTCCAATCTTTAAGGCATCTTTGTGGCCTCCTCTGGACTCACTTCAACAGCTCCACAGCCTTATTGGATGGATGTTGGTGGCCCAGAGCTAGACACAGTACTGCAAGGGGGCGCAGGGGGTGTCTCACCGGGGTGGAGCAGAGGGGTAGAATCCCCTCCCTCAACCTGCTCATCACACTGCTGGTGATACAGCCCAAGGGTCTCCTGGGAAGGACGGTTGATGGGAGCCGGCTGCTGCTGCCAGGATGATTTTAGCTGGCTCAGAGCCTTTCTTGCTCAGGTATGTTGGGCTGTGGGAAGCCACATCTCTGGGTGATGTGAGGCAGGAGGACTGCCCGGGGGTATACCAGTCCTGCAGCTGGGAACTGGGGCATCACCTGCATGAATCCCTCTGGTAGCACATAAATCAGTGTCTTCTCTCCAACTTCTTGCACAGTTTCAGCTGTGTATATGAATGTAAAATAATGTATACTGTGTAGATATGTGGCATTTTGGTGTAAATTTTCTCCCCAGGATCCGGATGTCTGGCATTAAAGGCCTCCAAGGAGTGGTGAGAAAGACAGTAAATGATGAGCTCCAAGCCAACATCTGGGACCCTCAGCACATGGACAAAATTGTGCCCTCACTGCTCTTCAACTTACAGCACGTGGAGGAGTCTGAAAGGTGAGAGCTTGATGCCGCATTGACCCACTTGCTCTGCCAGCAGCTTCGTGGTCCTTTTCATCAAGGTTTTGCAGGGCAGAGGCATTGCAGGCTGATTTGTGCCTGCAGCTTATGACAAATGCAATGAGTGGCCAGAGGGGAAACCCTCTGAGTACCTCGGTGAAGGATGCTGCAGGTGGCAGGAGCTCTGCATGTCACCCAGTGCTGTAAGGGTTATTGCTGTCTTTACCGCTGCAGGACACCATGACTTCCATAGAGCAGAGATCTCTCTGTGCCATCCTTGCAGTTAAGGGATGCTGTTTGCAAAGGCTCTGAGCTGCCCTTTCAGTGGGCTGACCTTTGTGAGGGATTCCTGCCTAAATGCTACTAAAGAGCTATTTTAAAGCCAGACAAGAGGGATATCAGGAACTGAAATGTGTCTTTGCTCACTGACCCTCCATTCTTCTGGCGTAACCCTGTGCTGGTTGTGTGCTTGCCACCAGCTGTGTGTTTGATGGGGAGTCACTTAGCTGAGAAGCGAAGAGCAGAGAAATAGGTATGAATTCCTCCTGAGATTTTCCTTTCGAAGGTTAAGAGAGATGTATCAGCCTTGAGAAGCTGACTTCTGGCCAGATGCCTTTTCCTTTTTTCTTGTAAACAGAAGCATCAAGGTGATAGAAGCATTCATGGTGTTTGTATGATGCCAAGCAAGGCTGAGTGTGGAAAAAGGGGATGGATCTTCTCTGGGGTGTGCGTTTTCAGGGTGATTTGTGCCAGGCCATGACTGCTTTGCTCTTCCTCCCCTGGGAAGCTGTGTCCACCCTGGGAGGACATTATGTCCTGCATCCTCACTGATAAGATCCTTTCCTGCTCCAGCACTGAGCACTGTGATCATTCTCCCGGTCCCAGGGATGCGGGGGCTGTCCCTGCTGCCTGGCACAGCCTGGTGCTGCAAGCAGGGCCATCCTGGCACATCCTTCTCCTCTGCAATCCGTGCACCATGCTGCTCTCTGGTCTGGCTCCAGTCCAGCAGTGCTTTATCATTGGGCTCTGCTGGGATGAAGGTACCCCATCTGCCTGGCAGGGTGACATGTGGCTGCTGCAGGGTGGCTGCAGGCTGTGTGAGGGGTAGCCCACAGCCCTGTGCTGCATGGGGCGCAGGCAGATGCCATGGCCATTTTGCTCCAACCCTCCCTGGCCGGGTTCTGTGTCTCTTCTCCCCCACTGTTGCTTCAAACTCAGCACCGCTCTCATCGCCCTCCTCTGCTTTCACAGCCGCTCCCCCTCCCCGCTGCAAGCCACTGAGAAGGAGAAGGAGAGTCCTACGGAGCTGGCGGAGAGGTGTCTGCGGGAGCTGCTGGGCCGAGCGGCATACGGCAACATCAAGAACGCCATCAAGCCCGTCCTCATGTAAGTCATGCATCCCTCATTTTTGGCATAAGGGAAACTCAGGCACGGGGAAACAGCCAATGCAGGCCAGAGCTAGGGTGAAGGAATGGACTCCTCTGGCTCCCCTCGGCATGGTAGTGGAGATGGGGACTGGATTTCAGGCTGAGCTCTCAGTTTTGGATGCAGTGAAGAAGATGGCATGGGACAGGTAGCTGTCACTGAGAAAAGTCACTCCAGCAAGGAGTTTGTGTACCTGCCCTCTCCTGCAGTGTTAGATCCTTGCTGCTTCTGGCCATCCCTGGTGCTTGCTTTGCACCCTGCAGGCTTTGGGGGACTAACAGTTACTTTTCCCTCCATTTCCATCTCTTTCCCAGCCACCTGGATAACCACTCGCTCTGGGAGCCGAAGATCTTTGCCACGTGCTGCTTCAGGATCATCATGTATTCAATCCAGGTAGGAAGCTGGAGGGACTCTGGTTGGGGACACACGTGCATGCTTGGGAGTGCTTGCATCTGCCACCACGACTGGGCTGAGTCAGAGCAGCTGCCACTGCATTGCCGCATCCCGGTAGTACAGAGTTAGAGCGCTCACTGAGCGTTCCCCCAAATGGGCTGGAGACAAGCAGAGTCCATGTGGATAGCAGTGTGGGCTGGGGGCCCCGTGGGTGTGCAGGGAAGTGGCTGGTAGGTGTTAGTTAGCTTGGCTGTGTGCCAGCTGTGTGTGGTGTGGGATACTGCTCATGGAGCTTGTATCTAAGTCCCGGGAGCAATTCCCTCCCTTTCAGTGGAAAGCAAAGCCCTGCTGAATCAGACGGGCTAGTGGCATGCTGTGAAACACTCCAGAGGAAGCAGTTGGGTTCCAGTGGAAAGCTGCCTCTTTCAGATCACTGCTATGTAAATCTGAGCTCCTCATCCCTGCAGAAAAGGAGAGGGGCTGTCAGATGAAACGTGCCCCAGGCAAACCAGGCATTGTTACAGTGCCTGCAGCCCAGCATCCCTGTCCTTAGACCTGGGGATGCTCAGAGACAGACCCTGCCAAGCTTTTCCTCTTGATGAGATAAGAGGGAATGGATTTAAAGTGAAAGAGGATAGATTGAGATGAGATCTTAGGCAGAAGTTCTTCCCTGTGAGGGTGCTGAGGCGCTGGCACAGGTTTGCCCAGAGAAGCTGTGGCTGCCCCATCCCTGGCAGTGTTCAAGGCCAGGTTGGACAGGGCTTGAGCAACATGGTCTAGTGGAAGGTGTCCCTGCCCATGGCAGGGGGTTGGAGTTAGATTAGCTTTAATATCCCTTCCAACCCAAAGCATTCTGATTCCCTTCTCACTGCAGGCTTTGGAAATGCAGTTTAGGTAAATCCCAAAGAGATGAGAAAATGTCTGTCCTTTCTTTTTTCACATGCATCTCAATGAAACTCTGTTTGCATGGGTCCCTGCATGCTGTAAGACATGGTGCTGCCTCCTACCCTGCTCCCACTCTGCTGAGGCTGCCCTAGACCTGCTGTGCTACTTCATACCTTTGGGAGTTTGCTTCACTTTTGGATTCAGCCCAGCCATGGCTCTGCTTGGAGAACTCTTACAGTGAAAAGCAGATCACCACCCCCTGTTCTCGTTTCTTGTTTTTAATCTTGTAAACTGCCTGAACCCCTTTACACTGCTACTATAAAATGCTGTTAATGCATACTGGAGGTGTAGGGTCACGATAACTTGAAGTATAGATGTGTTTGGGAAACCCTGGCAAAAAGAAGTCCTTTCTCCCTGAAATCCCTGGGAGTAATTGTCACAATTTCCTTAGATCTGTACAACTCTTTAGATGTTTTTTCCTGTGCAACTTGCTCCAGGCTTTTGCTCAGTTATGTAAAACAGGCTGCTTCCAGCAGCCTCCTCTCATTTTGCATCTGGAGCTGTCTTGGAAAGAGCCAGGCGGGGACTTGGTGCAGCTGGGTGCATGTGCAGGATCCATCCCTGATAGCTGTGAGGGTTACGGAAACAGGCTGTTGCCTCGTGCATGCAGCACCCATGCTGACATTCATGCCCTCTTTCCAGCCACAGCACTCCCACCTCGTGATCCAGCAGCTGCTGGGGCACCTGGATGCCAATAGCAAGAGTGCAGCCACTGTGCGTGCGGGCATCGTAGAGGTCCTTTCAGAGGCAGCGGTGATCGCAGCCTCTGGATCTGTTGGTAAGTAGGTAAATTTAACCTCTCCATCCACCTCTTCACCCTTTTATTGCAGTGGGAATTGTGAAGGGGTGCCAGAGGTTTGGGCTGGGTTCTGGAGTGCTCCCAGGTGTGAGCTGGTGGTGAGGGATCCTGGAACATCCAGTAGTGCTGGGGATCTGTTCAGTGCCATTTCAGTGCTCCTGAGAGCAACACCCATGCCCACATGCAGCAACCTAAACCTAGAGGGCTGGCTGCAATGCCAGCCTTTGTGACAGGGGGAAAAGGGATTTTCAGGGCTTGCTGTGAATACGCTGAGAGTGCTCCTGGAAGGACATTTCTCTGTTGTCTTGACCGAGGAAGCTGGTGGGGGTTAGAAGTCACTGTGTGTGTGGCCAAACTGTTTTTCAGCCTGCTTATGGGGTGTTGGGATGCATAAACAACACTGTCCTGGGGGAAACAGCCTCCATCTCCATGGGGAAAACTGTTGCCCTCCTTGGGTGCTGCTCCACTGTCTTTTCCCTCTCACCACTACAGGCCCCACGGTGCTGGAGGTGTTTAACACCCTGCTGAGGCAGCTAAGGCTCAGCATTGACTATGCACTGACGGGGAGCTATGACTGTGGTGCCGGCGTCAGCACCAAGATCATCAAAGAGCATGAGGAGAGGATGTTCCAGGAGGCTGTCATTAAAACCATAGGTGGGTGTCCTGCAGTGCCCCACGAAGGTGCTGGTGGGTGGCCCCCCTGTGTGGTAGATTTTTGCCTTGAGCATCTGCAGGATTATCTGAGGTGAAACAAAGTGACTCTCATGCTAAAAGAGGTGATGGAAATCAGATTCGTCTGTGGCGTGCTGCAAGCGTGGTGGCGTGTTATCAGCAGGTGGCATTGCAACCCCAGTCATACCCAGCTGATGTGTGCGGCCAGAGTCCTCTTTCTCCTTGAATAGAAGACCCTGAGGAAGGGAGGGAGAGGAGGGAAAGAGAGCAGGTGTCAGTTTGCTGCAGCTGCTGAGGATGGGGATGCATCCCAAAAGGGAAGGGGTAAAGGCAGGGGTTGGGATCTCACAGCCTCACCCTGCCTCAGCCTGTGAGGTGTTTTAATGGGGCTTGAATCATCCTGAAGGTAAATCTGCCTGCGAGTGCCAGATCCAGGCAGGCCTTGTCCTATCCCAGTCTGGCTATAGTGTCCAGCAGCTGGCTTGGAGCAGGGCAGGCAGGCGGACCTCATGGCACTGGGTCCTTCTGGGGATGGTGGGTTGTGCTTCACACATTGCCAGCTTGCTCTTGTCCCCACAGGGTCCTTCGCCAGCACACTGCCCACCTATCAGCAATCTGAGGTGATGGTCTTCATCATGAACAAGGTGCCGCTACCCTCCACACAGCAGTCCATAGAGGCTGGCAAAGCTGGGTGAGAACAGATGCCTTCTTCCCTTCTTATTCTACCCCTTGCCCTGCTTTTCCTGCCACTGTTCTGTTAGGGCTTTAAGCACATTCCTGAAAGTGCTGGGGAGCTCCTGAAAGTGTTCCCACCTTGAGATGGTCTTTGGGGGCAGAGTGGGATTTGGGCATATTATTGGAAAGGCTGCCTGTGGCTTTTGAGAAGCTTGAATATGGGTTTATGGGACCAACTGCTCATCCCTGCCTCCAGCCACTGGTGTGTGGCCCCTTTGAGCTGCCTCAGAGCTTTTATTAGCAGTGAGCGGGAGGTGGTATTTATACCCAGTGGTGGAGAAAGAAAAGGAAGGGAAAACACCCAAACAACAGAATTGCTTAAGAAATGTAGGAACAGACCGTGAGAGCTATTTGGAGCGAGGGTATCAGCGCTGAAACATGGAGGTAAGGAGCAAACAGATTTTCATGCTATATTTATCTTCTAAGTATGGTCAGGCTCTTCCCACTTGTCTCTGATGAGAGACTTTGCTGGCTGACAGGAGACACGCTCTGCTCCTCACTCACATGGAGGTAATTCCTGACGCCTGCATTTAATCCCTATTCGCACTGTGGGAGACACAGTAGGTGCTGGGTGCCATTCAGCCAGGACAGCTTTCCTTGCTGCAGGAGCAGAATTGGGCTCATAGCCCCAGGATGGCAGTCACTTCTCAGTGCCAGGCTGGCTGTGCCAGGCTGTTTGTCACTACTCCTTTGTCAGCTCACGAGCTTCCTCCAGGAGAGCTTTTAAATCTCATCTGACACTGTGTGAAAGGTGGTGCTCGCTCTGCGTGTGAACCAGGAGTTTGCAGAGAAGGGGCAGCCTTCAGCTCAGTTTACAGGGATGCTGCTGTTTGTGGTGTAGCTCAATCCCTAAGCAGAGATAGGCAGCACAAGCAGTGTGTTGTGGGGCAGGCTGGAAATCCCTTGGGAGCTCCCTGTGTGTCCCCCAGGCCAGGAAAGACTGAGTTCAGGCAGTAAAAAATTCAAGATATCCTCTTTTTTGTATAACCCAGTCCATGCTGCTGAAGCAGAAGTGTGGTTTGTAAGAAGCAAGATGGGAGCAAGGAATAGGGGTACCTCCATGGACAGGAGAGTTTGGACTTCACCTCATCAATTCGCAGCTGCTTTAAAGTGAGGAGCCTGTTCAAAACCAGTGCCTGGCGTTCCTTGGGAGTCACTGTGGGATGGGGATGGGGACACCCAGATCTCGGCTCATCATCCTGAGCTCAGCTTGTGCCTGCCTGGAGATGCGAATGCTGCCTTGTTTCTGATGCCTATGGCAGGATGTGTACTTTGGTATTCATCCTTCCTTTGGCACTATTTTGCTGGCTGTTAAATTTGGAGCTCATTTGCTAGAGACCTTTATGGCACAGCTGTTTGTGGTGGTGGCTCTTGGGAAACTGGTCCTGCCCTTTCTGAGGCTTTTCCATCCTTGCATGGAAGGAGAGTTTTCTTGTTTTCATTTGGATGTACCATTTCTTTCCTCTCTCCATGGCAGGGAGAACCGGAATCGGCTGACACAGATAATGCTCCTGAAGTCGCTCCTCCAGGTATGAATCTGTCACCAGCCCTGCAGGAGCATCCCTCCCTCACAAGACCTGTGGGTTCCCAGCTGCTGGCACGGCAGCAGAGAGGGACTTTTTGCAAGGACCTAGAGGGATAGAACAAGGAGGAATGGATTTTAACTGAAAGAGGATAACCCTCTGAAGTGACACTGTCACATTGCCACCATTTTTCTTTGATGCTTGCAGGTCTCTGTAGGCTTCCAGTGCAGTAACATGCTCACGGCGCTTCCCAGCGTTTTCCTGGACAGGCTGCTCTCTGCAGCCCTCATGGAGGATGCCGAGATCCGTCTCTTTGTCCTTGAGATCCTCATCAGCTTCATCGATCGCCACGGGAACCGGCAGAAATTCTCCACCATCAGGTATGTCCTGGGGACTCCTTAACAGGGCTGGGGCCTGCAGACCCTGCAGAGCAGGCCTGGGAGGAGATCTGCTGGATTGGCAGCACTGGCAGGATTATTACTAAATCTGGTATCAGCTCTGGGGTGGTTTAATACTGCACATTAGTGGTCTAAGAGCCATATGGGTGAGGCGTGCCCGTATGTGAGAGACTGTGCCCAGAGGGACCTGAGACCACGTTCCTGAAAGTAACTGGTTAGTCAGTGGTCCCAGGAGGTTGTGCAGGAGCAGTAACCTCCTTGAGTGAGGTTACTTCATTGGCTGCATCGCATTGCCATGCATAGGCCTGCTGGGCACTGATGTTGTCTATGCTGTGTCACCTTGGAAGAAGGTGACTGTAATCCCAGATGGAAACATCTCTATGGGTTTTGCTGTGGTTCTGCTAACCCGCTTTGCTTGCACACTTCTTTGTCGACTTGCCTTTGTGTTCCTGAGTGCCACTGCCTTGAAATCCTGTAGTGATTTGGCTCAGTCCTGAATATCTGAATTGCTCAGATGGGTTTTAAAAGACACCGTTGGCTTTTTGACATTTTTCCCCAGACAGCTCATTCCTGACCAGCAGCTCTGCAGGCATGCAGGAATTGCGCCTCTTCCCTCCGGTGTCTGAGGTTTTCTTTTCCCTTGGCCTTTTCTTGCAGCACCATCAGCGACATCTCGGTCCTGAAGCTGAAAGTGGACAAGTGCTCACGCCAGGATACTGTCTTCATGAAGAAGGTAGTGTCAGGATCTGGACCAAGCTGTCCTTGTGCAGACCAGTCTGAGGACTGTGCCTCTGTTTCCCCAAGTCACACTGAGTGGAGTACCATGATGCCTCTAAACCTGGAGATGTCCCTGAGAAAAGCCAGTGGGATTCAATCTCTATCAGTGCTTCACATGTAGGCCTTTCTAGACTCCTAAATCAGCTATTTGCCCCAAGGAATGAGTACCCCAGGATGTGCTGGTATCCCAAAAGCTATTTAGCAAGTAGCTTTCAAAGTTGCCTGACTTTATTCCTCCCACTGCCTCCATAAAACACTTCCAGCAAAACTCTCTGGAGCTAACTTGAAGGCCAGATGGGATCAGTTTATTTCCTTGCACACACCGAGGAGCAGAAATGCAGCCCCCAAAACAGAAACTGTTACAGAGCTGAGTTTCCCTTGCACCAGTGTGTACCCTGCTCTGTCCCATGTCTTGCTGTCAAGCAGCGTGTCTCAGCTTGATTTTTCTGCTGTGGTCTGAGTGTTTCTCTAACGCTTCTGCAACAGCGGCCTCCTTTCCCTGGGCGTGAGTGCTCTGTGCCTGCCCTGGGCTCTGCTCTTGGACCTGCTGGTGGCTCTTCCCCATCAAGGTCCAGCATCAGATGGTAAAATACCACCTGGTAATCACTCCTTGGTGACCAGAGGAGTTCTGCTCCCTCCTGTGTGGATGGAGGCTCCTTTGCTGGGCCCTGCTGCTCTTCTTGCTCTGTGTTGATGGCAGTGTTGCTCATAGGGGATGCTCAGGGGCTGACCACATCTGTCCATGTCCCCACAGCACGGCCAGCAGCTCTACCGACACATCTACCTGATCTGCAAGGAAGAGAGCAATGTGCAGGCTCACTATGAGGCTCTTTACAGCATGCTGATGCTCATTAGCATAGAGCTGGCTAACGAGGAGGTCATGGTGGACCTCATCCGCCTGGTGCTGGCAGTGCAGGTAGGTGGAAGGTGCTGGGTGTGCTGCTGGCACTTTTGGGGTGGGCAGGCTGGGATGTGATGGGAAGGGGGGAGCCTCTGGGAGGAGATTTTTTTGGAGTTGGGGTCTCTGAGGATGCACCTCATCTGCTCTGAGTATCTCCTACCATGGATCAGCCCAACACACTGGGGAGAGACCTCAGTTGCCTTGCCAGCCTCTGAAATGCTGCAAAACTCAAGCTCCAAAAGCTGGGATGTTTGCAGGGCAGGTGATACCACAAGGCAGATAGAGATGGTGCTGGGACCTTGTTCATCTGTATCTCATCATGGGACTGTGTCTCTGCTGCAGGAGATTGCCCAGATCAACGAGGATAACTTGACAGCATATAACCGCTGCGCGCTCTTTGCCCTCGGTGCGGCTTACCTGAACCTCATCAGTCAGCTCACCACCGTGCCCACCTTCTGCCAGCACATCCATGAGGTGTGAGGGGGGGTCTGGGGACAGGGCTGCAGTCTTGTCTGCAGCAGCTCTGGCTTTGACTCTGCAAACCATCCCTGGGGTTTGAGCTTGACTCCTTGCTTGTCTTCTGCAGGTCATCCAGATGCGACAGAAGGAAGCTCCCTATCTACTCCCTGAAGATGTGTTTGTGGAGAGACCCAGGTAAGAGCCTTGAAAATACCTTCTTCCCCAGTGGTGAGGCCCCTTACAAGACGCTGTCCCCAGTAAGCATCACTGATCTCTTGAGACATTCGCTATATCAGGGTGGTCCTCCCTGAGGACTGTATCTGTTGTGGTGGGCTGAGAGCCCTTCAGGGCCTCTGGCTTTGTACTGATGTATGCAGAAACAGTGTGGTGTATCTGGCTGTGCTGGAGCTAAGCGAAACGATGAGAGCTCTCTGTTCCTGACCCAAAGGGACTACTAGAAACCCTGCTGGCACTCTTCCCTAGCAGGATAGATGCTGCCATCTTCATTGTTTATTCTGTGTCTCCATAGGCTGAGCAAGAGCCTTGACCGCCTGGGCCCAGAGGTCTTCTTCTGGCAGAGCAAGATCAGTGAGGTGCTGGGAGGCAGTGGCTACAACTCAGACCGGCTCAGCACACCCTATGTTCCCCAGCTGACAGGTATGCAGCACACTGGGGCATCCTGGAGAAATGGGAAGGGACGAAACTGGTTCCTTGCTCTGCACAGTTACAGGGATGTAAAGTTCTTGTCCTACACGTGGGCCTGTTGTTTTTTGGTGCTCTGTTAAAGTTGCAACCTTGGGGAAACTGAGGCACAAAGTGGTTAATTGGAACTTCCTGGGGTTGTCACACACACAGCTGGCTGGACAGAAGGAGCCATGAAGCTTGCTGGGCTTGGCTCACTCCTCAGTTCTGCTGGTTTCAATAAATTTGCGTGAATGGCTTAGATGGACGGGTACCCTGGGGAGGAGATGTGAGGCTGTTTTCTGGGGGCTGCCCATGCTCACCCTGCTGGCCATGGAGAGGCTGCAATTAGCTCTTCTGCCCTTTCTCTTCCTCCCCAGATGAAGATCGCTTGTCCAAGAGGAAGAGCATTGGTGAGACCATTTCCCTGCAGGTCGAGGTGGAATCGAGGAACAGTCCTGAGCGAGAGCAGGTACCATGTTACACCAGAGCTGCAGAGGCTGCCTTATCCTTTCAGCACTCTGTGCTTTCAGCAGCCTGGCAGCATGAGGCTAAGCCCTCTCTAATTCGTCATTTGGCTGCATATGTAATTGCTTCTCTGGCTGCTAGCACAGGGGCCCATAACTGAGGCTCGGCCTGTCTGGCAATGAATGGGGTCAGATAAAACCTAACTCCCTCTGATGCTCCCTCTACGTACTGACAGATCCCAGCCTGCAAGGGTTGCTACACAGCAGAAAGGGTTACCCACTGCTGCTTGGGTGGCAAATTTATTTTCCTTCTGTATTTCCTTGCATATTTCTTAGCAACAGGAGCTGTCAGTGAGGTGTAAGGCCTGGCTAGTCCAGCCTGAAAAAAACCACTTTAAAGGTACAGCTTGCCAAGAAAGAGATCCCTGATCTTTAAGGATAGACTCCTTTGGTGCAAGAATATAGCCTGAGACACTGGTTCTGGGTTGCTGTGATCCCAGAACAGTGTCCTATGCTGTGTGTTGAGCCTCATCTGCTTCTCCTCTTGCTTTAGAGAGCACCAGCAGAAGAAATCACATATGAGACGCTAAAGAAGGCAATAGGTAAGGGAGGGAACCAACGTGATAAGGAGAGGTGGAGGCTGGCGTAGTGTGTGTGTGTATATGGGTACCATCACCCCCGCATCTGTGTGTACATGCCATACATGGACGAGTCCCCTTGGCAGAATTGCACCTGGACTGCAGGTTAACCAGGCAACCTCATAGCTCTGCTTGGCCCTGGTGGTGTCCCTGGGAGAGGCTGGTCCCAAAGCCAGATCCTGGAGACCCTCTCCTTGGCTTTCTAGTGATGCCCAAATCCATGCTGTCTGCTGGGGAGGTGGGGATGTGGTGGTCCTTGTGGGTGAGGAGCAGCTGGGAGCCATCTCCCCTCTGCTTCAGTAGACAGCGTCGCCGTGGAGGAGCAGGAGCGGGAACGGAGGCGGCAAGTGGTGGAGAAATTCCAGAAAGCCCCGTTTGAGGAGATCGCTGCCCACTGCGGTGCCCGGGTGAGTGGGGACGGGGGCACTCTGCACCTCTGTGGCTTCTCTGCTTGGGAGAGGAGGACAGTGGCAATGTGGCTCTGAAATTTGCCAGGCCACCTTCTCTCTGCTGTGACTGGGGTGTCTGTCCGGTTTGCAGTACTGCAGTACCTGGGTACAGCTGCACTAATGGAGCCTCTGTGTCTGTGTTATAGGCGACGCTACTGCAGAGCAAACTCAACCAGATCTTCGAGATCACCATACGGTGAGTTGGGGTGACAGCTGAGGATGCTGTGCCAAGTGTGGGGGGCTTGACCACAAGGCCAGCGCTGGCTTTGAGGCAATGGGAGCTACTTGTGTCCCTTTGCAAGGAGGCTTATGTGCTGGGGAAGGGACCTAGCCTGAGGTTGGCAAGAGGGGACAAGGGCTGCTGGAGCAGCCTTTGGTTTGTTTGTCTCAGCTCCCTTCTGCTATGGTGGTGCTGTAGAGACCTGCAATGCTGCAGGAGTGCACATTGTCTGCACAAGCTTTGCTTCCTCACCAAACCTCTCTGTAAACCACCTCCTTCCACCTCTTGTGTTTCAGGCCACCACCAAGTCCCTCTGGCACCATCACAGCTGCCTATGGCCAGCCCCAAAACCACTCCATCCCGGTGTACGAGATGAAGTTCCCAGACCTGTGCGTGTACTGAAGGTGGCCGTGCTGGTAGGGCAGAGCCACCGCTGCACAGCTCGCACCAAAGGACCTCTCGGGGAGAGACTGCTGACCCTGTGGGGAGCACATCCTCCTGCAGGACGGGTGGGGACACGGACACTGAGGCCACCCCTCAGATTCGTTGGCACCACAAACCTGTCTCCTGTACTTTATTCTGTGCCCATGTTTCACAGCAGTTGGTGCAGGGGGCACAGCGGTGCGGGGAGGTGAGTATTCGCTGTGACCTCCATTGCTGGTTTCCGTTTTTGGGAAGGGGAGAGGAGATGCTGTGGCTCCGAGCAGAGCACGTCGTTCATGTACATCTTCCTGGCATAAAGCAAACCTGTTCTCTGGGGAATCTCTCCCCACATCATCTGTCGGCCATGTCAAGAGCCCCTAGCAAGGGGCAGGGCTGAAGCTGGAGGGTGGGAGACTGTGAAAGGCAGGAGCAGGGCTGAGGTGCAGCGTGCCTGAGGCAGGGGCAGCCACAAAACCAAAACCTGCCTGAGATGGTGGCTGAGGAAGGTTGCTAGAGGGGATTCAGTCCCTGCATCCAGCTCCTGGCCTGTTAGTCTGGACCTTCCCCTATGCACGTGGGTCATTCCTCTGGGTACCTCACTGTGCCCTGATGCCCTGGACAAAGGGCTTGCCTGATGCAGCACGAGGGTGACAACTGTCTCATCCCGGTGCGGGGACACACAGCAGCCTGGCTGGTCCCAGGTCACTTGAAAACACAACTTCTTTGGGAAAACCCACTTTATTTTCTTTTTTGGCAAAATCCACAAGAGCCATGTCTCTCACCCTGGTCACAGCCAGGCTCCACCTGAGGAGCCAGTGGGACTGGAGGACCTGGGGCAGTGACATGAGGCAGGAGCAACCACCCCGCTGGGGAATATTAAACACATTAACCCCGTTTTCATACTTTGGGGTTGGGTTTTCACAGTTCTGGGATTCCTGTCTCAAAGAATTACTGAATTATTTTTATTAGCAGAACACTTTGACAAAGCCCAATCTTCAATCACCTGAGCCGTAATCACAAAGACACCCCAGCGTTGTAAGAAATAGCTGTGATAAGAGGCACTTTAGAGGGTCCCACCCTCCAGACCCTGCATCATGCCTCTTGCTGTGCAATAGGATAAAACTGGATAACTGGATTTGAGCTGGGGGCAGATGAGGCTTCAGACTTGAGAGTTTTGCTTTTGACACATGTAGTTGAAAATTCTGCATCCGACCAAACCAAAAGTGGAAGGTGCAGATGGTAAGGATGGGGAGGACAGGTCATTTTGGGGGTATTCAGTTGTTCACAGGGTCTGCCTTGCTCTCAAATGCCTTCCAAGTGTGCATTAAGGCAAGCTTGGGTGCGCTTCGCAGTCTTAGGGGGTCTTTCCTGCCAGCTCGGGCATCCCTTTCCCCTCCGGCTGGACATGCTGCTTCTGCCTTTGCCACACGCAGAGACACAGAGGGATCTAAAGCTGGAGACATGGGAGCTGCTTCTGCATGTGGTAGAGGGACGGCAGGTAAATGCAGCTGCTTGGTTGCTTCAGCCACAACCTGTTTCTCTACCACCTCACTGCAGAGCTTCCGGCTGTTATTTTAAGCTGTAATTACACATTACCATCCCCTTTTCTTTCCTCAGTGGCAGATACAGTTCACGATTGCCTCGAGGTCACGGCTTGTTTGTGTGGTCATGCTTTAATCTGGGTTTAGGAAATGATCTAGCTTAAGAGGACAGGAAAAAACCAGGGTTTATTTCGGTCTCTAGGCTGGATCACAGCACTGCCTGTGCCAGCCCTGGCCAGTGCCCAAGGCTCTCCCCTAGCTGCTGCTGCTTCTCAGCATCCCACTGTGTCTCTGTCCCATATTCCTGAGCCTTTTTTCCTCTCTGGGTCATAGCTGGTCCTGCTGAAGCCTGAGTTTTGGCTGGGGCAGGTTTTGGGGTGAGCAGCAGGAACACAAAGCTGGCTGCTTGGGGAAGAAGCGTTTGCTCCTGTGGCTGTTCCTGTGAAAAGCACTAAATCTTTCAACAAAACAGAGTAGGCAAAGCAACCCCAAATTTGTGTCAGTGAGGAAAAAACACCCCCAAACCTCTTCAAAACCACAAAGAAGGTGGGAAAATGAGCACAAGGTTTGCTCACACTGAAGGAAAGGAACCACAGGGCACATCTTGGGGTACCCATTGTCCTGAGAGGCAGAAAATACCCTGGCCTCTGCTCTGGGAAGCTGTCCTGCAGGTTATCCCTGCAGAGAACCCTCCTGTCCTTCCACTCCCAATGCTTCTCCCTTGTCCACTCTGTGGGACCCTGCAGCAGGGCTGGGGCCATCAGCTCCTGGCTAGCTGCACGCCCCAGCATGTCTCACCATGTCCCCTCCACGTTTTGGGACCCAAACTCCACCTGTAAATGCCCCCCACCCATGGTGTAAGTGACCTATTTGTACATCATGTTTAGTTTAGATACTTGTGTGCGTATAGATGACAAAGTATATTTCTATGCAGTTGGCAGTTCCGGTGCATGTGTGCGTTTCCATCTCTGTATTTTGGAGCACTGTGGCGTTTCCATGTGTAGCCAAGAGCAGGGGAGGAGAAGGCTGGTAAAAGGGCTGCTGATATTTTCGAACACACCATCTTAATGCCCTTTTCCAATAAATGTTGATGTTGCCGCCTCTGGGGCTCTGCTGTCCTGACGTGTCTCTGGAAGAGGATACATGGATGTTTGCTCTGGGCTGGAGAAGGGAAGGCATGGGGTGAGGAGGAGGATGGGCTTGGCTGTGGAGAAGCTTCCTTTCCTCAGCTCTGTGCCCAGGATCCAACCCAAACTGGGCTTCATCCTTATCATCCTTTATAATTATTTCCTCAGTTTTTCCCCAATCCCACGGAAAGTCCCTGCAGTGAGGGGGCTGTGGAGAAAGGCCCTGGGTTGCTGCTCATGGGGTGTGTGTGAATGTGAACAAACCACATTTGAGAGTCAAAATGGGAATTAAACCACCCAGATGGAGTTTTCAAGAGCCAAACCATGCACTGAGCTCACTGTGCCATGTGCAAGCTGCTCCTGTGCCATTACAGACTGACCTGGGCTATCTCTTAGCTAAGGAGTGGGGGAAAATGCCAACACGAGCCCTGTTTTCACAGAATCACAGAATGGTTTGGGTTGGAAGGGACCTCAAAGCTCATCCAGTTCCAAGCCCCTGCCATGGGCAGGGACACCTTCC
>WYDI02040760.1:0-12698 GCA_009867235.2 Psittacus erithacus
GTAGGCAAAATTGAATTTAGCTTCCCCTGGGAGAGCAGGCAGGGTCAATAAGGTTTTTCAAAGGGATATGGTGTAGGGAACGGACATGGAGGGCTTTCAGTGCTGAAAGCGTCAATATGCTCTAAATGATTGTGAGATGCTTGGGGATGAGATGCTTGGGGATGCTGCAGATTAAGGTTGGGTTATTTTACCCACTACATTTTCCACCTCCCTTCAGCTTGCACTCTTCTGCTGAAAAGCAGGTGCCATACATACACAGAAATGCATGCGAGGCGCAGAAATATGTCACACACAGCAGTGGTACAGAAACACTT
Source organism: Psittacus erithacus (assembly GCA_009867235.2). Taxonomy (NCBI): domain Eukaryota; kingdom Metazoa; phylum Chordata; class Aves; order Psittaciformes; family Psittacidae; genus Psittacus; species Psittacus erithacus. The sequence goes on from WYDI02040760.1 coordinate 315, forward strand.
CCAACCTACATGAGGGTCATTATTATTGTCATTAATATTGTTACTTCACCTTTAGCTTGGGCATCTTTAGCTTTGCACAAACTGCCTCTGCACATACACATACAGCCTAAAAGAGTAATCATTTATTATGTAATGCACAAAAATTAGCTAGGATTTGATGAGCTGCGAAGCTAAACATTAGCATGCTCACTGCCTAGAAGGGTCTTTTGCTGGACAGCATAATCTCTGCAAAAGGCGGCAAAAGCCTCTGTGGCTTGTTGAAGCTCCTCCATGGTGTGCTGAGTTTCCATCTTCCGTGCACCCTAACAGGGTCATGAATGCACACTAGGACTGAGCAGCTCTTGTCCCTCTGCTGTCTCAGTGACCGGAGCACTCCTGACTAAACCCTCAGGTTTCTTTTGTTTGTTTTACTTTGTTATACCTTTCCACTTTGGTGTCTGCCTCTTTCTGTAGTTTTCTCTTTCTACAGACTTTCCTACAGCTCTGTCTCATGATTGTAGCAATTTCCTGAGAAATTGGGTGGCAATATGGGCTGGGGCAGCTGCTGACAGAGGTTACAGAACAGACATTACCTGAGCTTGGCTGGTCTTTGGTATGGGCTGCATCCCAGCATCACAAAAGTATAGAAATGAGAGCTATATTGTGTGGGTCAGCAGGTCGAGTTGTGAAATGGAGGTGAAGGAGGAATGGAGACACTGCAATGTGAGCCTCTGTCTTCATGTTTTGCAGATGTACAGGAGAGTGCAGCAAGTGTGGCCTCTTGTCTCAAGGCTTGCTTGAGACTTTACTGTGCTCCTCAATTTTATAATGGCAAGCAGGAACTGTGAGTTAACAGCCAAAGCAGAAACAGTGTGGGTCATAAATACAGTTCTCGTGGAGCTTCCAAAACAAGAACTCTTTCAGCATGTTCTATTACTAGAAATATGAAAGCATGATAGATGATAAGGTGACTGCAGCAAAATGCGTTAGCCGTAGTCATTCAGATAGGTCACTTGATTGTGAAAGGAATTGGTCTTGTCTTTCAAGATTCAACCTATCAAAAATAATGCATCTGGATAGGAAATATTTTTTGCCAAAAATATGCTAGCTCCTTTCTTCAGCTGGGGAAAAAAGCAATTAAATGCTTGCTTGAAAAGGTATGTACTTCTCCATGGCTACTGGTATTTCAAAACAACAGTATTGAAGGGTTTTAATACTTTTTCATCCCTATATGGTTGTTTGATTACTTTCAAGAAGATAGAGAGAGAGTCTGAGAAATATCTGGTAATATAAAAAGAAATAGAATGTGACCAAATGTCCTGAACTTTGAGAGTGTTTTACCCTTTGCAGCTGATCATGCTAGTAGGAATTTATAGATGCATCAGTCTGAATGCAGGCAAACTGAAAACAAGAATAAATATTTGCTTTTAGTTATTGCCCTTTTCATAATATTCTACATAATATAGCAAAATAATCATTACTTGTAGGCATGTAGGGGTCCTGATCAATTTTTTTCTTGCAATATTATTGATCTTTGTCAGTCAGCCTTTCAAACATGAAAAGAATGAGGCATGTCCATGTGATAATTATTTTTATATCTTATAGTAGAAAGGGTCTTAAAATATGTTCCATCTATATTTTTTTTCCTGTACGTCAAGTGCAGATTGCTCAAGTTTAATCTCATGATTCTTTGAGAATAAAAAAGATGGGCATGATCCAGAGTTGGGTAAATGTTACTGAGGTTTCTGTCACAACGCTTCCAAACTTTTTCTGTTTCTGATGCTAAGATCCTATCATTGCCCAACATTGACATAATGCTTTACTTAAAGGCTAGTTTGCAACAGAATGCTTGCAATAAGTTCTGTCAAAATCATAACTTGCCAGAAAACAAATCCTGATAAAATGGAAAGGAAGGAAAAGGGTTGTATTCAGTAAAAAGTATTTCTGAAAAGAAAATTGCCATGGCCTGTAGATTTCCATGCACACTTATGGAGTCTTCAGCCAGGAAATTATTAATTTGAAATATTTTTTTCTCAATTTTTAAAAAATTGTGGAATTTATATCTTGTTTTAGCCTCAAATACATCAAGAGTGAGAACAGCTCATTCAGTAATGCATGTAAAAGACTTCATGAATTTATTAAAAGATGGATTTGAAAGTTTTAAAGTAATCGTAAATCTGATTTAAATAAAATAGTCAAGCTCAGAGTACCTAAATTTTAATACCTGATAGTAGCAGAAATGCACAGCTTAAAGAAAAAAAGGAATATGCTAAGTAAAATACTGTTAACCTGAGTTATTAGGTGTACAAAATTTTCTTCTTGTGTCTCCCCCAGTCCCAAGCAATGTACTCGTGCAAAATAATGCCAAAGAGTAACTGAAACATGGTGGAATGGTGTAGTAGAGTGACACAGCTTCCAAGATGTTATAATTAACTTTGGCATGATAATAGTTATTTAAAATAGAGAATGTTCTCTTTCTGATATAAAAATTAATTTGGAGAGGGGTGGAGAATGACAGAGAAAAGATGACCTTTTCTAAAGCCACCCACTCTCATCTTGCAAATTGGAAACTACAGTAAGTTGCAAATGTTTCTTACTTTATAAAGGGAACTTGTAAGGAAGTAGCGTTAATTACTACCTAATATATGGAGTATGTATGTTACACAAAATATAACAAAAAAATTCCTGGTAAATATGAGCCTTTCTTTTGGCTGGAGCATATTAATGAGTTAGAGGGAAAATATGCTATCCTTGAGATTTTGGGGGAAATGGAGTTAATTTGGCTTTGTTTGCTTTTCATATGATTCCCTTGAAAGAATCTTTATGCAGTATTTTGTGCATAAATGTCTTGTGGAATTGTAAGGGTTTTCCTTTTGTTTTTGGAAGCAATTGTGAACTTGGCCTTGCTGCAGATTTTAATTATCAATATTTAATTGATTACATGCATGAAGGAGAGTATGCATATTTTGGTTTTCCCTCTCCTTCCCCCGTGTTTTGTTATATAACACACGCAGATATCCATACAGAAGATCTCTTTTCAGACATGTGCATTTGTAAGAAAAAAAATTGCCAATAAAAATTCTGCATTCCTATAAGTTGGAAGATAATTGTATTAGAATCATCTTCTATGACAATATGAAGAGTTCATGCAACATTTATCTATATACTATTTTGGATCTTATTCTTGGTATAAGAAAATGAAATGTATGCATTGGAAGTAAATTAACATTTAATTAAACGTACTTCAAACTTCTCTGTTGAGAAGGTGATTCTCTTGATAGTGGGATTAAAGCCCTTGTTTCTGCTGTATGGTTTTGGACATTGCCTTCTTGTTGGCAGCAAATGAGACATTTCAGAGTAAACAGCTACAAGCAGGCAAATATTGTAGACAAACCCAGTGGCTGCTGCAGCTCTTCTGTGTAACAGCTTCTGAGATATGATTAAAGTTGAAACCTAAATGGAGATAAAACAAATAGGCCTAAGCTAAGTCCAAAAGGTAAAGCAGAAGAGGTTTATTTATTTTGAGTAATGAGATTACCGTTTAAATTGCATTTCGTCTCATTATGGGACTGTTAACGTCTGTTACCTCATTTTCTGACATTAAGTTACCATATACTACAGATTCCAGCTAATGACTTTTTGAGGAAGACATTTAGGACATTTCCTAGGAGAGGTTATACTCATTTTTCTGCTGCAGAAAGAGATTGAAATTTTTTTTAACATACCAGTGAGTTAATTTATCTGATTAAGGATTAATTATGATAATACGGTCCCAGTGATTAGCTACCTTCAATGTAAAATTTGACTGCGTATATGACAGATCTCGAGTTTAAATAGTTTGATAGTCTTTGACCTGGTATTGACCTCATATTTTGAGAGTACCTTTTTTGGCCATGGTGGGGGCAAATTTACATAGGACCAAATTCTGCAACCACAGTTCATGCTGGTTTGCATTTTCTTTCAGTCAGTTTTTTATGTAAAGTGAATATTACTGTTTATGAAAGTAGCATTCACCATGAAAATGGCCAAATCCCTGTATGCAAATGTTGTGTTGAAGAGCATTTTGCTCACAGATGAAAGCTGCTTGATGGATTTTTTTTTAAGTCTAAGAGAAGTAATCTTTTATACATTGAAGTTCACAAAAACTAAACTGACCTTCTGGTAGTTTTTGTGGGAGTGAACCATGCAGTTTAAACACTTATTAATCCCTTTGCAAGTGATATGACAGAATTCTGTCACAACAGGTCGAAGCATGAAAGTAAATTAATGTTTATGCCGGCTGAAACTATTCCTGGTTTCTTGATGAGTACTTCAGTGCGGCAGACAGCTTTTCATATAAATAAAAATACATATCAAATGATGGGACCTTTGAAATATTCTAACAAATCCAGTGGTTGCAGCAGAATGTCATGCAAAAGCATCAAACTGAATTTGGACATTATAGCCCAGATTCTGTTTTTTGAGAGAGCAGAGTTTCTGCTTTTCTGTAGTTTATTTCTTTGCCTTTGGATTCACTCATAGAAAATAATTTGTAATAAAATGTTTATCCATTAGTAAAGCTGAGGGAAACAAGAGAATGCTGAGACAAAGCAAATTAGCTAATAACCCCAGCAACTTCTGTATTAAATGTCTAGAGAATTAAACACTTGCTGTTTAAAAACCCCAGAATATAACTACTTGAAATAAGAAGTACATTTAAAGGAAAATATGTCAAGGAGGTAACCTCTGTGTTAATATGGCTCCATTTAAATCCATCCACTTTTGTATTTTGTAAATTCTAAACCTCAATAAGTTGTGAAGGTTTCCTGCTTCATAATAGGAACTTGTGAAGGAGAAACATTTACTTCTACCTCGTGTATCTTAATCTGATCAATAAAAACTCCTGATAAGTGCAAGGCTTTTGTTTGGCCAGGATATAATAATGGGTTAGAGGGGAAATATTTATGTTCTGTTTAAGACTTTTAGGAAACTGAAGTTGTTATGGTTTGGTTTGAATTTAATGTTAATGGCAATGATGATGATATCTGATAATGATTTCCTTGGGGGTACTGAATCTACATTTTTCAAGATTGACCATTCTGTCTCAGATGGAATAAACTTTCATTTAACGGTGTGTATGTAGCCCTGTGTGCTGAGTTGAGCAGATATGATGTCTAATTGAAAAGAAGAGCTATGTGGCTGAGATTAATGGAGATTAATTAATATACTGTTATTGCTAGAGAATTGTTTGTGGTAAATTTTGCAGTTATTTTAAATGCAATAAAAATATGAGGGATGGGATTATAATTGACTAAGTTTGAAGGATATTCCAGGTTATTTTCTCTCACTATTGCATTTTTCCTCCCTAAATTGTTCTTTTTCCAGACGAGATGTTTCTTCCTGTGCTTAGTTTTAGTAAATGGCTTAAATGTCAATGTGTAAATAAGTTTAATGCTGCTTTCAGTAAAATTTTCCCCTATATATACCAGGGCTGCCACTGACTGGCTGAACAGGATTTGTTCGAGTAAGGATTTCAACAATAATACAGCTTTAGCATCTTCCCAGCAAAATCCTATTTAATATCCTTAAATTATTCTCTTATGTCAGTTTTGATTATGGTACAACTACTACGTAGTTTGAAACACTGGTACAATAATAATGTCCAATATTCATAAAGTATTAGAAATTTTCTGTAATTAGCTCAGTTTGTAATTTAAAATATTAAGAGAGAAAAACAGTGGTGGTTTTTTTTTTTTTTTTAAGCAAATTGCGTGTAACGGATGACTGCAGTAATATTAGTAAAAGACAGGAAGCTATATCATTGCTAATCAATCTTGAGAGCTCTGTCTCTTACAGATGTCAATACAAAGTTAAGTGCTAAAATAATTGTAGTGTAGGCTTTCTCATAATTACTGTTGTTCATTTGGTGTGTTGTGCAAAAAAGAAAAGAGGAATTTGCTTTGCAGTCAGCAGCCGCAAATCTCTAAGGAGAGGCAAAGAAGATAGCAGAAGGCTGATAGTCATCCATCATTCCTGACAATTTCACAGCCTAGAATAACTTGACAGAGACCCAGAACAAAATGTTGTTGAGAATTGAATGCTGCTAAGCTGAGTGAATTGACTTTCTGATGTCAAAGCAGGACCTGCTTGAAGTGGCTGATGATTTTCCTTTTCTGCTTTCAGAAACACTGATGTTAAAACCGCCTCGTGGTATGAATGCTCTGAGCAGATTTGGAAACTGGGGAATTGTTTTAAAACTTTTCTTTTTTACAGACTTATAATTCTGATCAGAAAGTAAGTGGGTTTGTATCACATCCACTATTAAAGAGGATTTAGTCTTTGCATCCTCTTGCTCCAGAAGGTCAGAAGCGAGCACAAGGAATCACAATCGATCATAATGAGTCTTGAAACAAATTTTTCAAGACCTCGCTCACGTTATCACGATTTGTCTTTGGGGCTGCACTGGTCACTCTTTTACTAGCGTTGGAAAGGTGGGCTCAGTTTGTCTCTGTGCAGAGCATGGGAATGGATTTACTATATTTGAATTCCCATTTTTTATTCTTTATTTTTAAATTAAAACATTTTTGCATTGTGTTTTGGATAGGTGCAAAATCTCTTCATTAGTATATTAGAGTGATGTAAGTTGTTCCATAGTTTATATTTAAGTAGCATCAATATACAAAGAAGATAATTTTCAAGCTATTTATTTAGAAAAAAGCATGATATTGGAAATGTTCCTAAATTATTATAATTAGACATTTATTTACCAATAAATATTGCCAGTTTTATCTACTATTCAAAGACTAACCTTCTAAATTGCTTACAACCATTAAAATGCATGAAGAATACAAACTGCAGGGTTTAAATGGAAAGAGCTCTTGTTTTGTAAAAGACATGTTATATCTTAGAAGTGTAAAAGAAAAGAAATGTAAATAGGATGTGTGGGCTAAGCATGCCATTGCTGATCAATAATGCAAAAGGTTTAGCAGCTTTATTTGTAAACCTAACAACACAGATTTAGCCAGAATGGGCCCTTGTACCGTGCACGCAGGTATTTAAAGGTTAGAAACAAGGAGTTTCATTAGTCTGGCAAATCCTCTGCTGTCATTCCCCAATCTCTTTGAATTATTTTTGAATGTATTCTCACGATTCTGTTGTGCCTCTTTTTTCCCCCTCCCTTTTTAATTAATGGATGTGTTACTAGTACAGTGCTTCATTGCTAATTTAACTCCACTATAAATTGGCATAAGGAACAGACATTTTCAAAGTGCCTTGATTCCCAGTAATGATATTATAGCAACTATCTTTATGTTAGTATAGTTATAGCCAGTATAAAAAGGTTACAATATGAAGCCTACTAGTCTACAACATTTTATCTCCATTTCCAGTTTGCTTAAAAAAAGAAATGTAAGATGCCTAATAAACTAAGGCATACATCTAGTATTTTATGACATTCACTAGAACCTTAAAGCAGCACTGAAGGACTTAAACCTGAAAATTGGCAAGCCTGTTTTATTGTATCCCTGTGCTAAAACTATAATAATAAAAGACAACTGACATAGTGTGGTCCTTTCTTTCTTCTTCCACTCTCCCTTCTCTTCCCCTTGTTGCAAGAGGTGAAAAAAAAGCCCTTAAGCTTTGCTAAGAGTTAAACATATTAATAGAGAAAATAAAAAGGTAGAGATTCTCCCATTTGAAATCTAGGACAATTGTATTCTGCATCTGTCTAGAGGTCTTGCTTAATCAATGTTGTCTATCCAAGAAGAGGTTTCTAGGGGTAAAATAACTGTCATTGTCACTCATCAAAAGTTACTTCTTCAAATGATAACAGTCTCTCATTTATTCTGTTCTCTTTCAATAAATCACATATGAGACCTTCATTGAAGACAGTTTTCAATGAAGCTCTCGTGTGCTGCTTACTGACAGTTGTGTTGTAGCGAGGAAGTTATATGTATTTCTGTGATGTAGAAACATGCAGAAATCTCTTTTTACAGGGACGAAATGTTTAAAAGAATGGATATATCTGAATTTTTGCATGGATGTAAAAAAAGAATATTTGACATTTTAATAATTCATTATTTTCATGTACTTTTTTAGTTTTAGGTTGTAAAACAGAAGTTAGTTTGTAGACTGCAGAGTTTCTACAAATGCTTTTCAAGTGATCTGAAGTTGTCATCTGTCTGACAAAGATATTTCATTTGAGATATTCATCATTTTCTGATGTTTGTGTTTTGTTTACACTGCTTCAGTAATTCACTTCTGGGATTAAAACTTGCTTTTGAGCTTTAGGCACACTGCAGGATGCCAAAAAAGCATCAGATTCTTCTATATTTGAAAACTGTTGGGCCATCAAGAGATCAAAAGCTGCCAGAGTCAAACCTGAGATCTGCCATTATAAATAAGGCACTGACAATTCTTCTTGTGAGAGGTTGTCCCAGGGGTGAAAGAAAAAAAGAGAACTGAATTGCCCCCTTTTTTTTCCATATGAAAAGTCTTTGTATGTAATGGTATATTTCTTTAGGAAACTTAGGTATATGTAATACAATGAAGCACACTTGCAAGCCCTCGTCCTCGCGGGGGTCTTCAACCACCCCAATATCTGTTGCAGGGATGGTACAGCCTGGCACAAGCAATCCAGGAGGTTCCTCAATTGTGTGGAAGACGACTTACTCTTGCAAGTGATAGAGGAGCTGACAAGGATAGGTGACATGCTTGACCTTGTGCTCATCAACAGGGAGGGGCTGGTTGGCAATGCGATGCTCCAGGGGAGCCTTGGCTACAGCGATCATGAGATGGTCGAGGCTGAGATCCTCAGGGCAATGAGAAGGACACACAGCAAGCTCACTGCCCTGGACTTCAAGAGAGCAGACTTTGTTCTCTTCAAGGACCTGCTTAGTAAGGTTCCATAGGATAAAGCCCTATAGGGCTGTGGAGTTGCTGGTTGATATTCAGGAATCACTTGTTCCAAGCTCAGCAGCATTGAGTCCCAATAAGAAGGAAATGGGCCAGGAGGCCTCCATGATAAATAAGCTGCTGAGAAAACTCAGAAGGAAAAAAAGAAGTTCTAGAAGGTGGAAGCGAGGACAGGTGGCCTGGTAGGAACACAGAGACACTGTCCAGGAAGGTAGGGATCAGGTCAGGAAAGCTAAGGCCCAGTTAGAATTAAGTCTGGCCAGAGATACCAAAGATGACAGGGATAAGAGCTGCCCTGGTTTTGAACTGTAATTTACTCTGCTAATCCTGCATTTACGTGTAGAAAAGAAAATATTTTAGTAAATATTGAAACATCTTTTGAATTTTACAGTTTCTCAGGTTTACATTTCATGCAGATATAAAGGATCATAATTTTTTATCAATTCTAATAAGTAACACAGGTCTTCTCAGCAAATGTAAGTAACTACAGTAATTCAACATAGTTACCAGTAGTTATGTTTATAATAAGACAGTCTTCCTTTTCCCAGCTGCCTTTTAGCAGGGTTTTTTAAATAATAAACATGCTGCTAAAGTGATTAAAACCCTGCAGCTATTTACAGAAGACTTCATATATGTTTATATCTGAATGTCTTTCAATTTTGCTGCTTGTTTGCTGTTGGTAAGGACATAATGCAAAACTGCTATAGTTATCACGTTAAAACTGAGCAATAAGCTCATCCAAGCAAATGTCTAGAACAATGTTATTTCAAACCGATCTATGAGAGAAGTTCAATAAAAAAAATGTTCCTTATATGTATAATTCAGCTTTATCTTTATTGATTTGTTCATATTTTTAATAGGTTTTAGAATTGTCAGTGTTCTAGTAAAATATCGTGTAATCTGGTTTATGGTTAGGGTAATAGACTTCTAAACTTGGACAAAATATTAATCTCTCCTGCCAGGATGTTGTTGTTTGTTTGTTTTCCTATAGGCATGCTTTTTTCAGTCAATTGTTCGAGAAAGAAAAGTCTTAAAGCATGAACTGTTAGGGGTAATGTGACAAAAGTGATCTTTAAAGTCCTTTCCAACCCAAATCTTTCTATGATTCTATAAAAAGAGGGTACCTGACTGCCATACAGTTTTGGAAGATGGGCATGTTTAGCAGGGAAAATTCTTCCTGGTCACATTTTTATGTCAGTGTTTCATAAAAGCTGCCAAGGTATAGACAAATAAACTGACAATACTATTAAACTGCTTTTATACCCTTTAAATATAAAGAAAGCGTGCTACTTGGTGTGAATGGTTTATTTATCTGCAGATGTTAATCTGAATGTTTTGTGTGGACAAGTTCTGCCTGTTGTGCTGTAATTGTCACCTGAAGAAAAAAGGTCCCTGTTTTGAGGAGTCTTTGATGGCATAGTTTGCACTTGGTGCTATCTCAGAGAACAAATGACTCAGCTTTCCCACTCTGGTATCTTAGCAGCTGGGGTGAGAGCATATGATTTAGGTTGCTTTGATTTATGCCAAGGAAATCCCTAATGATCCAGAACTAGGGCAGCACTAAGCCATGTTTTTCACCTGCTTGGGACACGCTGTGTGCTCCTCTTGCAGCTGACACCCAAAATCTGAATCACCATTTTATTTCTCACAGTCACATTTACAGCCTAAGTCTTCACTCCTGGCATATCAAAAATTGCGGTTGAATTCAATGTCAAGTGTGTAAGGAGGAGGACATGTAATGGGTATTCTCCCATGTAATATGTACTTGTGTTTTGTTGACAGCACTGGCACAATATTGTGGGAGTTTCCTCATTATTTTTGAAGCTCGTATTAGTATTTTTATTTATTTACTAGTATTTATTTATTTCTATTTTATTTATTTATTCAACTCATCCCACTGCATGCACTTCTATTGGTTCATACTTTCCTGCCTCCCTTGTGATAAGAGGGTTCCTCTCCCTCCCTGTGCTTGCTAACCAGCGACTTTTGACTTTGTGATACATGGGTATAGGCTGGCTGTCAGAGCAGTGTTCATGATGTGATAACTATAAGCTTAGGTGAAACCAAAGGAAAACTTGTCATATGCCTTGCAGTAAAACCCCAAAAATGTCCAAACTGCATTAGTGTTTTGGGAAGATGTGCTTAGAGTTTAAACGATACCCTGGAAAACCAGCTGTGATTACTTCATCAGGGAACTGAAAAAATCCTGGTATCTTTGGTGGCAAATTTCTTTGCAAGTAGTTTGTGTATTCTACTGTTAAGATTTCAAAATTCTAGGGAATCTGAAAGGAATTATATTTACATATTGTTTCCAAAAAATCTCCTGAGTCATTTCCAATAGGAAAAAATTGAACAACATAAAGTGTAAAAGATCTTTTTCAGCATTATGGTTAGTATTGAGATGTTGTATTAAGGTACTGTGTTATGAAGCAGTGTTATCAATTTTCACATTTCCCCAGAAGGGTTTTCAGCAACTTTGAGTATTCCATCAACCCAGCATATTAAAGAGTGCAGAATTTACCTGTTAAAATGCACAGAGAATTCATAGTAGCTTCATATCTGCAGTCTGCTGTTACTGTTGCTTTGTAGAAGAATAAGCAACCATTTAGAGATGATGTTTTCTCTGCCAAGAGGGTACTTTGAAGCAGATTTCTGCACTACCTTTTGGAAGTGAGCTGAAGTAAAATCAAATCTGGAAGATATTGAAAGGGGCTTTGGTCATATACGATATGATTTCTTTAGAGATGTTCAGCACTGTACTGTATTTATCTCTTTTTGGAGACTCATTTTTGGTGGAAAATTACCAGAATTTGTGCTGAGACTTGCTCAGATTCTATGCAATGTTTCTTGTAACTTAATATAATATAATAGTTTCAGCAAAGTACCATATACTCCCTAGTTCGAAGCCAATAAAGATGAGCGATCCATTTTCAAATTCCTTTTATTCATTCAGCATTTCAGATTGATTTACATAAACTAACAAAACAACATTACACTTAAAGTTGATCTGTAACAGTAATAAAAATGTTCCTGCATCCCAAAGCTGCAGACACGTCACTTCCAATATACACTGATCAGTTGCCAAGGATAAATTGTGCCTATGGGATTTCGGCAAATTCAGCTTCTTTTACCTATATTGCTGGACTGTCTTAAATCCTGAATCAGAAATCCACCCTTATTCAGGAAGGAAGTGTGAATGTTTGCTTACCTTTCAGTCTCTGGGAACACTTCAAAGTGAGGCTAAATATTTATGTGTTTGAGAGCATTTCTGAATACGAATGTTCTTTTATCTGCATTTAAAGCTCAGTCAGGATGAGACAGAAGTTTTATCGATGGCATTTGAAAATAGGAGGACCTGACTGGCTGCAGTTATACTGCGTTCCCCAGTAATGATGCATTATCATTGTTGACTATTTTCCCCTCTGTCCTGGGTTCTGCAGTAGCAGTCATTTTTCTCCTTCTTAGTAGCTGGGGCAGTGCTGTGGTTTTGACTTTCAGCCTGGGAACAGCGCT
>WYDI02040763.1:0-21301 GCA_009867235.2 Psittacus erithacus
TTCATTAGGGACTGTAGTGATAGGACAAGGGGTAATGGGTTCAAACTTAAACAGGGGAAGTTTAGATTGGATATAAGTTGGAGGAAGTTCTTTATTGTTAGGGTGGTGAGACACTGGAATGGATTGCCCAGGCAAGTTGTGAATGCTGCATCCCTGGTGGTGTTCAAGGCCAGGTTGAATGGAGCTTTGGGTGACATGGTTTAGTGCGAGGTGTCCCTTCCCATGGCAAGGTGGTTGGAACTTGATGATCTTGAGGTCCTTTCCAGCCCTAACTATTCTATGATTCTATGATTATGACTTTTTAGCATTACAGTGTCTAGGTGAGTTCTAAGTGGTACTTTCCTCAATAAGGAAACTTCTAGCAACAAAATATATGAAGGTTTCTGTTGACTTTTCACTCTTTTCTAGAGGTTATAACATTACTTTTGCTTTCTCATTGGGTCTAATAAAAAGTGCTGTGTGGTACGAAGGTATTTTGTAGTTCTCATCTTCTTTTTTCTAAAAGAGGAAATGTGGACAACTCTGTGCTATTATGTCTATTTATGTATGGGAAATGCATAGTGCTTTTATTGCTTCAGGAAGTTTTTGTACTTTATTATCAAATAATTTTATAGTGCCAACTATTTCTGAAAAATAACCATTTCAGCTCTCCATCTCTTCCTGTAGTATGATTGTATTGCCATCAGCAATGTTATAGTAAAGTGCAGTCAGGCTGCCCTAGCTACAGCTGGATTACTATCCTGTATGTACTGCAGATTCACTGTCTCAGTCAATCATGCTTCAATCTGATCAGGCAACAAGTATATTGGATAAAGTGAAAAGGAAAAAAGAAAAGCCAAAAAGGAAGAAATTGCAGAGTAATATAATAGCGAAAAGATGCCATGCAGTGTTGAAGTCATATTTGTCCTGTTAGTTTCAGACTTGCAGATATATTTCTAGCTTTATTTTATACCCAGTATGTGCCTGATCCCAAAGGCGAGGTCCAGCCTGTTTCTCAATTTCTGTGCTGAAAAGACACAGAAGACACTAAATTCTTCTGAAACAGAGGTGGATTTCTGGAAGCTATGATTGGGCAAAAGCATCTCCTCTAGCAGGCACTTACCTTGCTTTTTTTCCCTCACTAACATTCATATTTTTAAAAAATTCTTTTATAGGTCAAGTAAAACCCTGAGGTGACTGATGGACCATGAGAGAAAATACATTTATTGTTTCAGAGTTTCCTTGGGCTGGTCTTTACATCTGACAAATACTGCAGACTTCCTTGAGTTTCCTTCTGTCCCGTTGTTCCCCTTGGTATCAGTCCCCCTGTTTTCATAATTTTTTAGGAAAAAAGCTTTTAGAGGGTCTCAGAACTTTCGGAGGAGTTAGGATTTGTTGGATTGAGTCCAGAGGAGGGCCACAAGGACGATAAGGGGGTTGGAGCAGCTCCCATATGAAGACAGACTGAGGAAGTTGGGGCTGTTCAGCCTGGAGAAGAGAAGGCTGCGCGGAGACCTCATAGCAGCCTTCCAGTATCTGAAGGGGGCCTACAAGGATGCTCGGGAGAGACTCTTGATCAGGGACTGTAGCAAAGGACAAGGAGTGATGGGCTTAAAGTGAAGAGGAGGAAGTTCAGGTGAGCTAGAAGGAAGAAATAATTCACTGTGTGGGTGATGAGGCACTGGAATGGGTTGCCCAAGGAAACTGTGAATGCTCCATCCTTGACAGTGTTCAAGGCCAGGTTGGATGGAGCCTTGGATGACATGGCTTAGTGCCAGGTGTCCCTGCCCATGGCAGGGGGAGTTGGAGCTACATGATCTTAAGAGCCTTTCCAACCCTAACTGCTCTATGATTCGATGATTCTGTCATTCCATAAGCAGTGCTAGCAAGCCCATGTCATGTGCATAGCAATAGAACTGTAGGACCATACTTATTTGCTAAGTTGTCCAAATACCTTGCTCTGAGGGGAATCAAACCACTAAAGTTCCTGATTCTGACAGTAACTGTGGTACCAGAATTCAGCTACTCATTGTGCAGTCTGGCTGTTGTCCTTAGGAGTGGTGCTTTTCTTCAAGACTGCTGGGAGCACCTGTGGGAAAGCTGGTTTTGGAGCCCCTTTTCCTAGGAATGACTGATGAGTATGTGATATACGGCCCAATGGCTCTATGAACATGTTGATATGTGGCTCATATGATCACAGGTCTACCTTATCCTAAAAGTTGCTAGCCACACAGTTCCAGGGTTGTGAAAGTAATGCAGTAGACAGGAAAATAAGACTTTTAACAAACTGTCTAGGGCAAATAGCTGAATAAAATTGAATTTCTCTGTCTTTAGACAAAAGACAAAGGCAAAAATCAGTCTTCAGATATTTTTACATAAAAATAGTAATTGCATTGTTCTTAAACCTGACTTCGGAGGTAAACTAATTCATAGACTCATAGAACCATTGAAGTGAAAAAAGATCCTTAAGATCATCAAGTCCAATTGTAAACCTTGCACTGCCAAGTCCACCACTAAACCAGGTCCTTAAGCACCACATCTATACATCTTTTAAGCACCTCCAGGGTTAGTGACTCCGCTGTTCCCTGAGCAGCCTGTTCAAATGCTTGGCAGCCTTTTCAGTTAAGAAGTTTTCCCTAATGCACCCAGTTTAAATCTCCCATGGGGCAACTTTTGGCTATTTCCTCTTGTCCTATGGCTTGTTACCTGGGAGACTGGCACCCCCCTAACTACAACCTCCTTTCAGATAGTTACAGAGAGTGAGAAGGTCTCTCCTGAGCATCCTTTTCTCCAGGCTAAACAACCCCAGTACTCTCAGCCTTTCCTCGTAAGAACTATGTTTTCTTGACCCTTCACTAGCTTCCTTGCTCTTTGGGCAGTGAAGGGCCCAAAACTGAATGAAGTATTTGAGGTGTGGCCTCACCAGTGCCAAGTGCAGGCCTGTTGATAAAACTTGGATTTGCTGGGCTTTAGGCTAGTGTTTACCTTTTCTAAACGCAGAAAAACAGATACTCTACAAACGTTATTACAGATTTCTCTTTTTGTGGTTGGAGAAAGAGTATAATAACATGCATTAGCCAAGGTATTTATTTTAGGTCCTTTCCTTTAGCTGCTGTTGTTTTTCTTTGTTTGTTCGTTCCTTCGTTCCTGCCTGCCTCCCTGCTTTCCCTTCCCTGCCTTCCCTATCTCCCTTCCTGCTCCTTACCTGCCACCTGCTTGCCCGCCCACTTTGGAATACCTGGGCTATTTCACAGTAACTATAGCTAAGTGATTTACAGGGTTCTTGGGTGACAGGAGTCAAGACAGAGGTATTGGCAGAGTTTGTGTTTTTCAGGCAAGAAGTCAGTCTTAATAGACGTTTCATTTGTCTGCTTAGTCTGTTACCTGTGGCTTTGTAATGTGGTTTTAATTCATCATATGGATTCTCAACGATGTATTGCTTTAATATGCACTGGCAGATAACACCATATGCTTTTCTCCTTCAGCAGGACTATTTTCACCTTAGCAGTGCGGCCATTACCAGCAGAGTACTTTTTTCTCCATCACAGATTTAAGAACACAGAGTGCTCTAGTGAATTGGTTTTGCATCAAGATAAGAAAAGTTCTAATAAACTGCAAAAGTGATTCACACGGCAGGAGTTTTTAAGCATTGAGATATGTAGCAACTTAAAAATTGGTACTTCAGTACATAATTGAGAATGTGAGTGAAGCTAAATAAAGATCAGGCTAGGCAGATATTTCTGCATCTGGTTTAAGATTACGTATGAACATCAGTGTTTCTGTAAGTAAAAAAAATGAACTTTTTAACAACATTCTGCATGAGAAAAACGACCCTGTGATTTTTTAATGTACTTCACTGTCATTGAATCGATCTATTCACTAAATTAATTTCATTTATCTATTTCCTTTATACCTTCAGTTACTGAAAATCCATTTTCTGTTTTGAGTGGTAACAGAAAAATCCTTGCTGAAAGTCCAAGAAATGAGTGACAAAGTAGAATCAGATTGAATGTATTAAGTTGTTTAATATAAGCAAATTCCACCAGTGACTGTAACTCAGTGGTGTTTTTTTAGTGATGTAGTTCAAAGGCTTGCTTGAGATCAGAAATCTGCTATTCCATGGTGAGTGCTTGCTCATGTTGGAATAACTGTAATAAAGAAACTCAGGAATGACAGAAAAGCATTAAAGTGTGTTGTTATCCAGGGCCTGATAAGACTAAGATTTGGAATACTCCACACATCTGTCTTTTAAATTTTCCTTAATCATGTGTTTGCATTTTGGCTTTTCTAAGAATAAAAATGGAATGAAGGATGGAAATTCTACATCAGGTCAACTCTGAAAACTTATATCATGTTTAATAAATAAAAGAGCAAGCTAAATGTAAAACTTCTGTCAGTTTCCATCATTGCTTTGGAAAATATATTGAATTGCTTTTAAAATACACTGTTTTACCCAGAGGTATTTTTAAACTGATATTGGTGAAGGAACTTCTGAGAATTAATTTTGTGCATTTTTTATTCCCTGTTTTTCCTCATAATGATTCAGCTGTCAGTCAGGTTTTGCAGCCAAAACTTGTCTAAGAAATCAGTTTATTTTCTTCTTCAAGGGGAGATCTTGATTGATACTCAAAGATGTGAAATACTGGGAATTCTTCCTTGGTTCTAGTAACATTTCAGATTTCTTTTTTCTATCTCTTAACTTGCATATGTATTAGAAATCTTGCATTAGAAGTCTGTGGCTAGGGAATGGGTGTAATTTAGGATTGTGGATGTGATTAATGAAGTGTAGAAACAGAATGTCAACACAGTCCTCTGTTTCAGTCTTCAGCTGCCACTTTTTCTTGGTGAAACAATGTTGTGTGTTTGTTTTTTTTTTTTTAATGTATGGTTTGTATAGTTGTTTTCCCATAAGTCCTTGTGGCGGACCAGAGATGGCTATGAACTAAAATCTTATCTCTGAACAATTTAAAACTTTAGAAAAGTTGAACTAGAAATACTGTTTTTGTAATAGCACAAATGAGCTCTCATATGTTCACATTCCTGTATTCCAAAACTCTGTAAGTTGCTTATTTTTTTTTTCCATATAGCTACCTGCATCTGCTATGACTTCTTTTTTGTCTGTATTCAAGTCTCTTACGAGAGCTCTTCCCTGCTGCACTAAATTTCTGCGTTATCAACCATTTACACGCACAGGCAGGCATCTAAAAGCAAGCAGATAAATAAAATTGCTCTTGGCTTTCTTCTCTATTGTGTTACCAGCCCATCATCTGCATGCCTCCATTAGCAGTGTATCTTCAAGTCACCTGAATGGAAAGGGATCCATCTGCCATCTTTATTGAAATACTTCTGTTTACTTGACCTAAAATACTAGAAGATGGCTATGGAGCCATAAGAAGGTAAAGAGAGAAAACAACAGGCAAAGGGTCTCCTGGAGACCTTAGTGTGCTTAATTAGGTTAGCTAAAGTCATGACACTCAGAAGCAGAAAAAAAAAAAAAGAAGTACTGAGAGCTTTGGTTTTTATGATTTGGGTCATAATGCGTATCACCTTCAAAGCAGAGAATAAGTGTGGTATTGCTAAGTACTTATGTATTTATTTAGAGTGAGAGAAAGGAATGGGGGTTTTAATTAAAAAAAAAGAAAAGCTCATTTTTCTTCTCTACCATTTCTTTGGTGGGCTTTGTGATCCATCCCTTCATTTGCGGACAGTTTGTGAAGGATAAATGTGTATTCATGCATCAGGATCATGCGATTTTTGAAAATTCCCCTTTTTTCCCAAGTATATAGGTAATACTTTTTCTATTAGATGCCATGTTTAATATTTTTGTGGGAGTGTTTGGAAGGTGTGAAAATAATCTCAAGTGCCTCCTTAAAAACAGTTGTGTAAAACATGCACCTTCATGGTCACCTTTTTTTTTTTCCTCTCCTCTACTCCCCTGATTATCAATGTTGTTTCCTTTCCACTTTCTCCCCTCCTAAAGGTAGCAGTTTGTGGTTCAGATGCAAATCTTACCCATCACATTTCTGCCATGTGTGTGCTTGCCAATAAAAGATAAAGTTTTGTCCACAAGTGAGCCTTTGGAAAATGGTTCAGGGATCCGTTATAACTCCTACAGTTTAGAAGAAGCAAAATCAAAAATCACCTTTTCCTTGAAAATACATTTCATACATCTCCATCGTGGTAATAGCATTGGAATCATTATGTAGTAGTTGGCTCTGATACCCTTGTACAGACACAAATTGAGTCCAACGGGACTGATTTCTCATGGGACTTTTCTGTCATTTAAAATGCTGATCTGAAGATGGTAGTAATGAAAGTGGGGAGCTGGTACCTTCAGCACTTTGCCTGTGAAGACTTCTTAGGTTTGTATTTTTTGATGACAGTAGCTGATTTGAAAGATAGTTTTACAAAAGGGATTCATAACAGCTACAGATTTCTACCAGCTGCTCTTGTCTTTTCTTTGTTGGGTAGATTCTTGGAGCATTGCACTGTAGTGTAAAATGAGTTCTTTATACCACCCACAGATCTGTAAGATCTATCTAGTAGAATGGTAATTAGTGTATTTTTTAATCTGTCCTTTTGGTTTTTATCTTCACTGTGCGGAAAATACTCTTGTGGTAATGAAAAAGATAGTATCAAAGTGTTTTATATGTTGCAGACCCTTAGAAAAGTAAAATTACATTTCAGTGTTATTTTAGTTACAACATCAGGCTATTTGGGCATATCTCCAGTATTTCCTGTGAGAGGCTAAAGCATTTTTGTGTTACTTAATTTCTGTTACTTCTCAGGTATGTTAAATTTGGACAATGTGTGCAATATGCTAGGGGTTGATGTCTAGCTTTAAGAGCACCTTGTAAGGCAAATCTTGTTGTGTTATGCTTACCAGATGCTAGAGCATCAGTTCCCAGTTGACTTCTTATTCTGGAAATTGCATCCACTTTGATTCCCTTCTTGCAACATGAGTATTCTAGTGATGTAATAAACTTCATTAACAATGAGAGTTCCTGTGATTTGGAAGGTGCTGTTGAATACAAAAAAGGATCCAGGGTGTGACAGATGCTTGATTATTGTAGAAGAGGAGTTCTGTGAAACATGTTGAAAAAGTGCTACCATATACCGTACCCTGAATCTTCTGGTATATGCTGCTAGCCTGAAATAAATTCTGTTTTCTTTTCTTTCCCTTACCCTTTTGTCTTTTAAAATTATTTTGCCTCAACTGTGAATACGTAGAGAAAAAAAAAAGAAACAAACAAAACAACAGAAAATCTCTACCCTCTTCTTGCTAACTGTTTTTCTCTCTTTCTTATCTGTTCCACAGGCTCTGAAAATCATCTGAAATTTCAGACTGGACAGACTTGCAGTGGCTTTTAAGCCAGTGAGAACAAGGCTGCCAAAGCATGCTGGTGCCAAGCTGTTGGATGATGCACGTAGTCAGGCCAGTGGTGGTGCTCCTGTGCTTGCTACTCTATGCTGATGCAGAAAGTAAGCTTATTATTCATTTGTGCTTGGGTATTGGACATGATGAACAGTTTAGTTTTCAGCTGCTGGTTACTAAGGGTCTCAAAATGATTCTCCTTTTGAGTAATTCTTAAAACACCGTGAGGTCCTATCTAAATCACGGCTAATAATTGAAAAGCATTATTTACGCAACTCCTTTACTATTTTCTTCATAATGTTCCTTTTCTTAATGGTTCCTACTCAGATAGTGGAGAACATTACCACAAGATTATGTAGTCAAAACAAAGACCAACTTTGATTACCAGACATTGGTCAAATCCCTTAAAGACATCTGTCATTCTTTGAATATTTCTTTCTTAAATCTGGTGTGAAAAAAAAAAAAAAAAGACACCACCCCCAATTAATATCCAGTCTAATTAAAATTCCATACCCTTTGCAACTGCTGTAACAGCTGTTTTAATGTATTATTTCCGACAGCTGTCACAGAGTAGAGTATCCTAACAAACCAGGCAGAACTGACAACTTACTGGAATGCCTAAATGTATGACAACTGAGTGACGAAAGGCACCTATGTTTACTTGTACTGAAGGAAAACTTGGATTCTAGTCAATTAGTTTAGCTATTAATGGGAAAATAATATCTTCTTTTTGATTAGGAAATCATTAGGTCTGCCTTGTATACATGTGTTCCTTTTCCCAGCTGTCCTGTGGCTTCTTGCAGAAGTAATGTTGAAAAGAGAAAAGTCATTTACTTTCTACCTGTTGACTTGAAGTTTACTATAAGCTGCTTCTGCTATAAGCGGTTAACATTCACTTGACTGAGGGATATTTTCCTACTGAATCCTCTGTGCAGATGCATGACCAATCAATAACTTTGTTCCAGCTCTGACTTTTATAGAAGACTTCTGTGTTTTTTCACACATCTGTGCAGAATGAAGGAGCAGTTGAATTATGTAGAAATGTACATGAATAAAAACAGTGACAATGAGGTTGGATAAATCAGTTCTCAGTAAATGCATATTGTGGAATTTCTTATTACTCCCCATACCACCTGCACTCCAGGTATACTAAATTACAATAATAAAAGGCATACCAGATCTTTCCACTTCTATGTGTAGTAAGACTTCGTTCTTTTCACTGTAGCTTTGAGAAAGAGAAGTAAATAGACAAGAAAGAAAAAAAAGACAAAACATACATGGTTGTTGAGTACCGACAGCTGAGATTCTCTGGCCCCTTTCCAGATAGATAATGACCAGCTGGGATGATTGTGTCTAAGGTGAAGCCAAGGACATTTTAACACTTTAGCCAGCAAATAATTAATTGGGAAATGGGCCCATATGTTGGATGTTTCTGCAATTGTATATAAAAATCCTCATCTTAAAAGTAAGTACTATGTTTAGGAAACATAAATTTTTAGACTGGTACACCTTTTCTGATTCAGATAATGGAATGTCCAACATCCTGTGGGTGAGTACGGAATGATTTTTTGGTTTTGGTAACCTCAGTCAGGTATTAATTTATAAAAAAGATGGTCAAACTCCAGAATCCTCCTAGAAGAAAGATAAAATTTCTGTAATCATGTTACATTAAACAGAAAGTCTCCTCCTTCATCATTCTTCTCTGTGGGGAAGGAGGGTAGCTTTTTGAAGGTTTGTATGAAGATTACTTCAAAATTTAAACTGTTGTAGTCAACTTCTGGTTCTTTTTTTATTTCAAATGACATAAACCAGAAATAGCTATTAGCTGTTGCTGGCTGGGGCTAGACGGACTTCATAGTGTTGCTGGAATCTGTGGAGTGTCACATGTGGAATAAAGGTTGTAAGATGCAGAAAGGTCATCTTTTTGTGGGGGTTACACTCAGTGAAAACAACCTGGACAGCAAGATGCAGTGTTAAAAGAAGCTAAGAAAAAGTGAAGAAAAAAATATGTTAATAGTGAATAAATAGTGTTTTCACACTACTTAGTAGGTTGTTGATAATCATATTCTTTACAGGACTAGTAAGCTCCAGGACTAGTAGACTCAAGTCACCTCACTGGAGAGCAATGAAAAGGTCTCTTCACAATAACAGATGAATTACTTTTTTTTTCTGTTTCTTTTCGACACTGATACTGTCAAGTGACTGTTAGTTTTGTGTGGTTATAGTAACAGTTAACATATCAGGAGCGCTGTTAATTTAAGTTGGAAACACTGCCCTTTAGATATCACTGATCATCTCTCACAAATGCAGGAATCAGCCGAGTTTTGTGATGTTCCTGCTCGCATAAACTAATCCTTTAGGATTTTGTGTATTTGTCTTCGTAGTTTTTAGGTATTACTATGCACAGTTACAAGAATAGAGGGTAGCCAAACAAAGATATATTAGGTTATCTTCTTGGTGGGATTTATAATGTCACAGTATAACATGTGGTTATTACTTAGTATCTGTTGCATCTTCTTGTTATTAGCCAACAGGATAAAGAAAATGACAGTTTAAAAATACTTACAAAAATATAGGAAGAGTAAAAAAAACATTGGAAAGATTCAGTTAAAAACTAGAGAAGTACTGCTGGAATTTTGGAACTCAAGTATAATGGAATAATAATTTTATTAACAATTTTTTTTTCTTTTTTAAAAGAAATAAAATGCCTTCAAAGAAACTAATTTCTTCTATGTACTAGCCAAGATTTTAGATCAGTCTTTATTAAGACATTACAGAAATTCTATGAATTTCCACAATTTTGTATAAATTAACATAATCCTTTCTTACAATGTGAACTTTGCAATTGAAACTGATTTTTCAGCTTCATATGTCCTTTCCTGCATTCCTTTTTTTTCCAAGGATTTATAGAAAGAACTGGATTTCATAGATGAGAGAAAAATCTGATACAAGTTTTTGTTCACTTACACTGCTTTGATTTTATTTTCAGCTAAATGTTTGTGGTACACCTAACACAAACTGAAGAGGCTTGTGATAGCTAGATGTCAATGCAATGTCTCCTGTATTGTAGTCAGATTTGATGCTATCATTCCTTTTGCTATATAGTGCTGAAAAAAGTAAACTATATTTCTCTATCTCTTAAGCTATGAGATTAAAGAGAGGTTTTGGTTGTACAACCAATTAAAATGCACAGGGTTTAAAGTCGCATAAACACTTGTCTATACAAAAGATATACATTACACTATGTGAACTGTGTGCCATATATGTATTTATATGGCTCCACATAATATTGCTTAATGCTGTGAGTTCTAAATGAATGTTTTTTTGTTTTACCAGTCTAAAAGAGGATCTCTTTGCGAGTTGCAGTAATATTTTACCCTTATACACTGTGCTTTGTTTTGAAGATATGGTAAATTTCCACAGACATAGTTATTTTATGGGATCAGAAATCACACAGAATAAGTGAACCTTTTGAGTGCAGACACACATGTCTTCTTGCATGGTTTGCTTTTCTTCTGGAATTCTTGAGGACTTCAAGAGAAGTTCCTGCTGTGCCGGAGTTGGTCTGCCCTCCAGTCTTGCAGAACTTGTATAGCTCTTGTCAAAGGGTCTCAAACCTTACTGTTGTCCAGGGTTCTTATTGAACTGCTTCTCACAAGCAGTTGCCAGGACTGTTATTTCCTTTAGTGTGGAGAGGACAAAGAAGGTGAGACAAAGGGGACAAAAGTTTTGTCCTTTTCTTTTTCCCTTGTTTATTTTTTTTTTGTCTTGTTCTCTGTAACTATGGAAACACTATGCTTTACTTTTTTTATTTTTTTAATCATTTTTTGTTGATAGCACAAGGGTACCACTGAAGAGAATATATATTCTGACATTGCCACTGCTTTGTATTCTTTCCAGTGTAATTGCAGATGGGTAAAGAATTCATACTTTTCAGTCTTACTTTGAAATCCCTATAAATGGGATCCAAGCAGCAAGCCTACTT
This sequence comes from Psittacus erithacus, assembly GCA_009867235.2. Lineage (NCBI taxonomy): Eukaryota > Metazoa > Chordata > Aves > Psittaciformes > Psittacidae > Psittacus > Psittacus erithacus. The sequence goes on from WYDI02040763.1 coordinate 11,340, forward strand.
CATGCATTTGAAGATGTTCCCAGTGGTAGTCCTTAGTACTTCTTTTCTGTTTACATACTAGCCTCACGGCTGAGCGAGGTAGTGAGACATCTTTGTTTTTCCCCATGATTGTGAAAGACCCCAAACTGAAATGTGTGGGCGTGGGCTGATAAACTGTCCCATGGCCACCTCTCAAAAGGAATACAGGATCGAAACGACAAAAAAATCATTCCCTGGTGGAATGGACGTTCATCATGCCCCTTATGTGTGTGACCAAGATTTCATTCCTACTGTTAGTCGTGAAACTAAGCTTATGCTTGATGGAGCAAAGTAAACAAAATTGAAAGGTGGCAAAATCACCTTTGCTGTTTTCTTTTTTACCATGTGTAAAATGAAGTGTTACTTTTAAATATAAGAAGTGAAAAATCTCAATTTTTTTTTTTTTTTTTACTTGCCTCAATTTATGTTTGGTCTTTGTAGCTTCTATGTGCACTGTGAGAGGATGTTGCAGAATTCACTGAGGAAAGAAGATGTTTGCTTACAAACATTATTGTTTGTAGAACAGGCTACTAGTTCACAGTGTTTATCATTGGCTGCCTTACTCACAATGGTGTAGATGACAGCAGTGTTAAGGCAGTTCTTTACATCTACTGAAAAATTAGTAGCATCACAATTGGCCATAACACTCTTAAAGTAGCAGATTGTTTTAAAATTCTAGAATACAGTATACTATTAGAACTTTCTGACCTCTTTAATGGTAAGGTGTCAAGTTAATCACTGAGCTCAAAGAAATACATAAAATATAAAATGCTTTTAAAATGGTTCATCCTGGTCTTTCCTGGTATGCTAGTTTTTGAAATTTTAGAATATAATTCCTATTAATAAAATCAGGTAATTTTCTGCAGATATCCTGCATCCAACTTTTTAGTAATCAAATAGATTCTCAGAATACACATCCTGTTCCTTCTCCACCCTGAGAAACTCGTGGTCACTAGCTTTTCCAAATTCTCTGCTATGTTTCTGTAGTTTTGTCTGTTTAATTCTTTTATTTCATACTTGGTTACATAGCTTCTGTTCTGACAATTTTCTTTTGCTGCTTCTTTTGATACGCTGTTTTTGAAGAGAAGCCACAATTCTTTCTTCATTCAGTAAAAGTGGTTGCAGCTGATTAAGAAAGGCAAGCAGAAATACTAACCATAACTGATATATATTGCTTCCCTATTCACAATTGTTTGAACAAGAATAATGCTTAGTTCACTGTCTGGCTCCTGATGTGTATGTGTCAGTTAGCATCATGCTATCTGCCAGAAAAGTCTTCACGGTTTTCTCTAGACCACAGTGAGGAAGGGCTAAAACTTAGTGCTGACAGGACAGTGATTACTTTTAACAGATCTTGGCGTCATTGAAACAAATTCTTGTTTAAACAGGATTTAATGACAGTATTTTAGTATTAGTGAAATCAAATATAAGGTGGCTATTTTTCCCCTTTTTTTTTTTTTTTTTCCATTTAGTTTCTTCATTTTGTTTTTTTGAAGAACACCTGTTTTTCTCCCTGCTAATCCCATTCTTCCCCTTCAATTTTTTTATGTTCTTCAACAAGCTGAAACACATTCATGCGGTCCAGATTAAAATTTTTGTTTCTAAGTACTTGTCTGCAGCACTGAAGTTATTTAAATAGATCTTCTGAAGTAATTATCTTACAGAAAGTAATTATCTTACAGTGAGTCTTACAAATGGACATACATAGTTTACACTAAAACCCCCTCCCTATTCCAGAATATCTTCATAGACACCGTATGTAGGCAAGCCCAACATGGAAATGATTTACTTTTTTTATATGTATGCCTTTGGTAACTAGGACAATTTTCTGTCATAATGGATGTAAACGCCAACATCTTTAAAGAGACTATTTCAGTTATTGCTTTCAGCTATGGGCAGCGGCAATAACTGTAAATTCCAAAGATAAATTCTGTTCTTTATTGGGAATTTTTCAATATCACCCATCTTAATATTTTAGGACTGATAGCATCCATTTTGTGTAAAATATAGCCCTTTGTTTGCATTGTTATTTCTTTTAGTAGTGGTGACACTTGCAGGAGAGTTTTAGCATGGGAAAAAAAAAAAAGACAAGCTTTCAATTTTGTTTTATATTCTGTTTTAAGGAATTTTTATATGTTCTCTACAGTTCAAATTGAGGACATTTTCCAGTTGATTTTATGAAAATGGGTATATAGTATTGCGCCAGTAATTTTATATTGCACTTGTTAAATATATTAAAATATATCAAGTAAATCACCCATTAGTTCTCAAAAGTTTTAGTCCTAGTGGGACAGCTAGTTATGCCAAAATATTCTAGATGTATTCATTTTGCTCTGCAGCAAAATGAAGGCTCTGAAATATATATGATAGTTGAGATGGAGAATCAGGGGAAGTCAAAACGCTCTGTGGTCATTCCAAACATACTGACTTTGTCACAGAAACTACAGTTATATGGATGTTTGCATAAGCCAGTATTTATCCAACCCTTATTTTTCAAGTCTTTACATGGAAACAAATCTGAGTGATTTAATTCTAAGAGTAGCTGTAGTTACCACTATATCTGTTTAGCTTGCTTTAAATTAGCAAGTTTTAAAGCAAAATTGAGAGCTGCTTGAGGAATATAGTTGTCCAATGCACATACTTTTTAAGCTGTTTGGATTATTTCTATATTTGTCCATAACAAAACATCTCAAAATTTAATATGAACAAAAGATGTGTGAGTATTTTGTAAAGTGTAGATTCAGAATTATAGTTTACTAATGCTTTGAACTACAGAGTAAACTGAAGAACAACTTTGGAGTGGGTCCCCTGGACATTTTTGTAAGTTTATCTCTGCAACACTGAAGATCACTTCCATGTCTGTTCCACAGATGTTGTTGATTCAGGTCCATGCTTCCCAAAAGCAGAGGACTGAACACAGCTGAGTTGCAAGCCTTTAAGCCCTGACAACATATCCTGTGGCTGCATGTAGAAGCATTGAAGTTTCCCCAAGCATGAAAGCCATACATCTTTTTGATTTTCTGGAACATGTAAAACCAGAGTCAGGAAATCGAGAGTCTCCAGGTTTTCCAAACACCAAGAAATGTAAATAAGGGAGCTATATTTTAATGGCCTGAGTTGGACAAAACCACATTGTTTAGATTAATGTCAGCTGTTAACAGAAAGTGTTTCTGATGAAACTTCAGTGTGAAACTATCTTCCTGTGTGCAATTCCCTGCAGCATCACTAACGGCCACTGGCAGATAAAGCTGTGCGGGTAACTTATATTCCCTTGTCAGAACTGGCAGGAAATTCCAATGTGGGTTTTTTTTTGTTTTTGTTTTTTTTTTCAGTAGTGAATTTTTAACAACAGCTTTAGCAAATCGCAGAAATCTGGAACTATATAGGAAGATCCCCATTCACGTTGTTTTCCACCCTATCTTTTAGGAGACCACCTCCCCTCAAAACTGTATAGGGTCTTTCTGTCTTATATAGTGTCTGGCTGAAGCTGTATTTATTCAGAAAAGTTACCTATTTTTTTTTATTTATTTACTTAATATTTTAAAAGTTTTAATAATATACATATTTTTTAATGCTTTTTTTTTTGGGGGGGGTGCAAACTAAGTTAATTTGACTACTTCTTTCTTCTAAAGGTAGCAGTGTCAAGACAAAAATTGCATCTTGATTTGAATTACTGTGAAAAAGGTTTAAGCATAAAGTTGTGTGCAGATTGCTTCTGTGCTTTTAACTGAGTTATACAAGACTAATGTATATGTTATGAAGAAAAGGAGTGCAGATTTATAATGTCAGTTGATGAGTGTTCATGTTGTGTATTTGAACAGTATATATTGATAAAATTTCAAATTTTAAATTGCTCATGCATGTTGAATGCAGATGTTAATTTCAGTTTAGAAGAAATTCTGGGTCATGACTGTAAATAGCACTTTAGACATGGTCTTCTTGTACAGAATAATAGCACATAACAGAATTCCACAATACATATCACATCCTCAAACTCCTTGCTAAAAAGAAATTTAGAGATCATTTTCTCATTAAGGGTGTTATTCAGGCAGAGAAGTATAAAATTTATTCTGTTGGAATATAAATTATTCAAGTAATTTTGCCATGAAACTTAGTTGGATAGAGGTTTTGTTTTAGTTTGTTCTTAAGCAGCCAATCTTTAAATTACTATGTATTTTTCAAGCTCTGTGTGCTTTCCAGTTTAGCAGCGTATGGATGAAAGGGAGGCTCCACTACCGTTGATTTTCTTTTGGTACATGCAGTAGTGAAGAAGGAATGAACAACAAGAGAAAGTGATACTAAATTTATTTTGGCTGTGAGAGTTAATTACATATGGATGTTTCTGGGAGAGTTTCACCTGGGTAATTTTGTTTTCCTCTAGGAATTTCACATCTGCTTTAGAAAAATCTATAAAATAACTGCTGAGAGCATTGGCAGATTATGTCTGGACTGGAGAGAGAAACAGTCATTTTGTCTCCTGTTCCAGTGAAACAGCACAGATTTTAGCAGCAACAGTTCAAGGTCAAATGGAAAATATGATTCAGAATAGAGAGCAGTATCTTTAAATGTAATGATTTTAAAAATAAAACTTTGTGAAAAGGTTCTTTCTGATCATTCAAGTCAGTATGATCTAACATTATCTTTTGATTAAAAAGCAAGGATAGAATTAATGTGTGTAGAAAGGCAAATGAATGCTACTTGCATGGGCCTGGGGAGGCTAATAATGCAGCGCAAACCTAGTCTTGTTCTCTTGTTCTAAAAAGTGTGTTGAGAAACTGGAGGAAGTGCAAGGAAGAGAAAAACATAGTTTCAGGACTGGGAAAATTATAATTTTTGGTGATGAGTTATTTATAAAGAAGAGTACTGAAGGCTTATTTCAGCTGATTGTATGCATATAATGATTGATTTGGTGAAGATAGTGATTGCAATAGTGTATTTTGCTTAATAAATTTGTGGAGAATTTAACAATCTAGTAGCTAATTCTTGACAATTACATTGTAACTATTAAAACAGGTGCTTAAATGGCAGTTTGCTGCTATGTATCCGAATAGTCTAGGGTTAACATTTAATGCATTTTATAAACACTAAACAAGATTTTAGATTCAGTACAAAAATTACAAGGAGAATCTATTTTCTCTTTTAATATAAAAGAACTAGTTTTAAATTTATGAATAATTCCACCTGAGGAAATAAAAGAAAGGAGGAGATTATTGAATATGGTATAAATCTTAGTGCACCTGCATCTTGCATACTAGAATGCAGTCTGATATACATATCTCAAGAAGACACAGTTGAGTTGGGTTAGGTGCAGACAATGGCAGCTAAAGTGGTCCATAGGATGGAACAGCTGCCTCATGAGAAGAGACTGAAAAGGCTAAGACTTCTCCATTTTCTAGAAGAGGTAGCTGAGGCAGGTGTGGGGATTATGTATGTGCAAAATTATGGAGGTAGAAGATACAGTGGGAGCAGAATCAATATCCACCCACCCCATACAAATGAAATTGTGGTGTCTGAGGTATTTAGAAGAAGGTTGATTAGAAGTAGGTAAAAGATGGAATTTGCTGCATGTTTTTTGGAAACAGACAGTATCTGTAATTTCAAAGAATAACTTCAAAAATTATTGTTCTGGACATCCATAAATTGGTACTAAAAGAGCAAGCAAGAATGCTAGCTTTAATGTGCTTAGGAGTGTGAAGTGAATGCATGAATATATGAAGTGAATGAACCTTCAAAAGGTTCCCAGGCTAATGTACCAAGATAGCACCTTCTCTTGTCCCTGCTGGAGATGTGCTAGCAGGCTGCACTGACCTAGTGTAACCCAGTTAGGCATTTGATGCAGTCCTGCATTCAGAAATATGTATATTCTCAAACAAGCGTTGTTCACCACGATTTATTCACCACTGTACCTTTTCCAGAAAAGCTGATTTGGAGATTGTTATATCACAGTGTTGATGTAATTGAAACCTAGGAAGTGAAATGAAAAATGACAGCAAACATGTAAGCAAATGCATTTTATAATTTTGGAAAATTACAGTATTACATTTACAGACGGCAGAGCTCATACGTATGTCAGCTGTGTGACAATGTGTGTATATGTCGCTGTGGGGCAGGGCACTCAAGGATAAGAGTTATTTTACAAGGTGCTTTCTAATGCTTTGCAGTTCACAGGCAAAGTACATTACTGAAAAATCGTCACCTTTTTTTTTTTTTTTCCAAATCTTTCATCTTCAGACACACTGTTCATATGAAGAAGTGTAACATGTCCGCTGACCTTTTTCAGTATCTGTGGTCTGATGAAAGTGACTTAAAGGTTGTAGCATCTAGAGATGCATGCATTATAAAAAAATAGAGGTAAATTGGAACTTGGAAAGATGCAACATCACTGGGAAGATGATGTTGTATCTACTCTTAACTCCAGCTTTTCAGATAAAGTGGATAAGGATTTCCTTAAAAAAAAAATAAAATGAATGGTATGTAATTTCTCTTCAAATTAAATGTCTCATAAGGAATTAACTTAAATTCCTTTAAAGTAATTTGGCAATGCACTAATTAAAAATCAATTTATTATCAGAGACATTTATTAAAACTTTAAGCACTGTAGAAATAAAAAATTCTTACAAATCTCAATAAATGCTTTTAGTCAGTGTCTACCTAGCATACACTAGCTGTTTGAAACAATTGCTTTTTTATGATGGACTTTGGTGAAAAATGTTTATCATTTCGCTATTGACTCTTTATATTGCATTCTGACATTTTTGAAGTAAGAATTTAATTCATTTCCCATATCAGGAACTGCAGCAATGTATACTCTTTTATTATTTCAGATCTAAAGTCACTAATTCCATTGTTGCAATCTCATAAAATTTGATCTGATCACTTGGGCATGTCTGCTTGCTTCTAATGTCTGAAGTTCTGTTTAACTTTGTAAGTTATAACAAATTACTTCAGAATTTACTGTTACATCAAAAATTAGTTGCTTCTTATTATGCTGTTGGAAAGTTATTACTCATAATGCTTTACAAATGCCTCCAGTCTAGACAGAGACAAAACCTAGAACTGTTTCTTTTTAACTTTTATTTCCACTCATTCCCCCCTCTCACCCTTGCTAACAAGATTCTCTTAGATTAATGATTTGCATTCTACTTAGCAGCTCAGTGTTGGTTTTTACTCATGGACTAGAGACTTCCAAAAATAGTACAGTAAAATGAAGTGCTTTGGAGACTCATAAGTATAATGGTGTGGATAACATGAGTATATTAAAAATAGCTGTTAGACGTGCGTGAAATGTGTGGGATTTTCCCATGGCACAAAGTCTTCAGAAATTTTTTCTCAGCTTTACACTATCTGACAGAAGTTCAAGACCTGCACAGAGCAGGAACTCATTTGGTGTCTTGAGGAAAAAAGCTGAGTATCTCTGACAATTCATGATTGATTTCAGTTTAGATTACTGACAGATTATGTGTAAGACAGTTGAATGCCAGCTAAGGTCTGCATTAACCTGATCCTTGGATCTTTCTAGAATTTTTCATGTATCAACTGTAGGATGGGAAAATCACCAAAACCAAACCCAACATTTCTTCACTTACTTCTCATGGCTATAGAACTTATAGGTATTGCTAAAAAATAATAAATGCATTTCCAGTGCTAGTTCAGTTTCCTGCTTTTTTTTGTCCTCTGAATAAATGTGAATATGTGAGTGGAGGCTAGAAAGGATTTTTAACCAAACTTTGCCAAGGATTTGCTTATCTGATTTTGAAGTACAAAAGTTAAAATATGTGGACAAAATCCGTGGATTTTATTCATATGAAAATATTAGATCTTCCTCACGAAAGTATTCTCAGATTTCACCAACTGCAGCAAGACGCCTTGATTTGGTTACCTTTATAGTAGCAAGAAAAATCCACCTTTTGTCTGGAATGCACCAAGTCTTCTTTTCTCTTCAGATATGTAGGTCAGTAATTCTGTATTATTTACTTTTTTGGTGATGAATGGAATGTAAAACTGCAACTACAAATAATCAAAACTGTTCTGCTTGAGCTGCAGATATCTTAAAACAGAAAGGTGTGTTATCTCTTCTTCATAGATAATCTCCAGAATTGTGTTAGTTACATATGTGACTGTTAGTTACACTTAGAGAAGGGTCTGTGCCGAGACTTCCTTTTCTAAATTGGTTTCAAAAGTGTTGCCCCTGTACCCTATCTGAAGCTAACTTTCAATAGGTAGATTAATAAACCTTACTCGTAGTTCTTTACCTTAACCAGTATATTTGGAAATTACAGGTAAATTTTCATAGTATTCAAATTTTGGATTGTGGAGAAGAAAGTTACTAAGGAAGGCAAGCACTCCTTGCTGTTTGGGGTAATACTGCTGGGAAAATGCAGGGCAGGTAATGCACAGTGTCAAGGAAAGCTGTGCAGAGTGGTAATACAGACACTGAGATCTCCGTGGCATCCAAAAGACGGATAATTTTAGAAGGCTACTGTAATTTGTTTCAAAGAACTGGTTCAGAAAAATAAAAAGGTAACATTTTATACCATATGGTGTGTCATTTTTACTGAAGTGCTGTGGGATTGAGGTTTTAGAAAAGATCTTAAGTCTCAGCTCTATAAAAGTTATTTCAATGATATTAATTTCTGAATACAACACTACTGTTTTATTGAAGATAAATAAATTATGCTGTTACTTTCATTCTGGAGTGTAAGTTATGTTCCTTTAATACATTTCCTTTTTCTTTAGAATGCAGACATGGTCCAGAAAAGATAATTCATATAGTAATTATTTGAAGGTGAATAAAAAATGAATTCACAGATACCCATTTAACTGTAAACAATATTTTAGGATAATTTAAATCTTACCACTGTATCATGCTCCAAATATAAAAGCCTTTAAACAGGTGTACAAGATTTCTCTGATAATTAATATGTTTTCCTTTTTCTGCCAGAATACCCGAAATTTCACAAATGCAATAGAGCCTGTGGTCTAAAAATAGTGTTGATGCTCCAGTCTTTTGTTTTTGTCACAGGCTAAGAACTCAGCTCCAAGTTCTACCTGTCCTTTTGAACAGCAGATGTACTGTCCTTCCACGCCTACTATTGAGTGACTTTACTTCTTGCAGTCTGTGATCCAGCTTCATTCAGGAAAAGCTCAGGTGTTTTCTGGATGGAGATGGAGGCCAGCAAGGAATCGTAGAATCATCGAATCATAGAATAGTTAGGGTTGGAAAAGACCTGAAGATCATCAAGTTCCAACCACCCTGCCATGGGCAGGGACACCTGGCACTAAACCATACCACCCAAGCCTCTGTCTAACCTGGACTTGAATGCTGCCAGGGATGGAGTATTTACAACTTCCCTGGGCAGCCCATTCCAGTGCCTCACCACCCTCACAGCAAAGAACTTCTCCCTTATATCCAATCTAAACTTCCCTTGTTTAAATTTGAACCCATTACCGCTTGTCCTATCACTACAGTCCCTAATGAAGAGTCCCTCCCCAGCATCCTTGTAGACCCCTTTCAGATACTGGAAGGCAGCTAAGAGGTCTCCACGCAGCCTTCTCTTCTCCAGGCTGAAGAGCCCCAACTTTCTCAGCCTGTCTTCATATGGGAGGCACTCCAGTCCCCTGATCATCCTCATGGCCCTCCTCTGGACTTGTTCCAACAGTTCCATGTCCTTTTTACATTGAGGACACCAGAACTGTGACACAGTACTCCAAGTGAGGTCTCACAAGGGCAGAGTAGAGGAGTCCCAACACTGATCCCTGAGGGACATCAGTCGTTACTGATCTCCAGCTAGACATTGAGCCATTGACCACAACTCTTTGCGTGAAGCCAGCCAGCCAGTTCTTTATCCACCGAGTGGTCCATCTATGAAATTGATGTCTCTCCAATTTAGAGACAAGGATGTCATGCGGGACAGTGTCGAATGCTTTGCACAAGTCCAGGTAGA